>CAJNOQ010000237.1:0-60453 GCA_905250885.1 Didymodactylos carnosus
AATCAGACATCTTAAAAAATCAATAAATTTTCATAATAGCCACAAAACCAGATCAAAAACACAAAAAAAAATATATAAAAAATCATTATTTTAACACGGCGCACGAACTTTTTCCTCAACCTAATATTTTCTGAAACAAAGATTGTATAGAATGTGCGTACATCTGAAAATCTTCAGCATATGCTCCTCGTTAATTTGAGATGTGTCCAGTGTTCTGGATCTCTCGTCATTCGAAAGCTATAAGAGAAACAAAAATACAAAAACGTTCGAAAAGTTTATTCTAGTAGCAGAATTAACTGGTCAAATCGTTCTAATCAGTATCTTTAAAATTTTGTTATCAATAATACTCTGATTGAAATGAAGTAATTATCAGCATTAATTATAATATTTTTTATGAAGTTAATAAAGATGAGAGAAGATAGAAAAATGTACCTTATCTATAAAAATAAAAAAAAAAAGTGTTCGTTCTCCTCTTTAGAATTACTTACAACTTATTTTAATAATAATTTGTTTTTTAAGTTACAAAAAGTTATTTTTTAAAATATTCTCGCCTTTATATGTTTCAATCTTTTAGTTGGCGATGATGTTCGTAGATAATATGCATTAAATTGAATCGATTTCCGACGAATGTGGAAAAAGAAATAAAAATTAATTTTCTCTATGACCTTTTAAACTCGATTACAACATAATTTGTGTATGTGTGTATGAAATATTTTATAATTTAACCATGTAATAATAATCTATAACCTTAAACAAAAAATTTATCCAAAATGCCTGCCTGTAAAGGTGTAAATAAACGTTGTCTTTCAAAATTTGAGAGAAAACTACACATTTATTTTATTTTTACTTTTTAAAACTATTCATTGACTTTTCTCGCACACTTACTCGATTAATGGATGTAGAACAACGTTTTGTACATTCATTTAGTTTTAATATCCCTTGTGTATGTGTAATCTTCTTCTTCTTCTTCTTCTTCTACACTATTTTGTTCTATTTTTAGAATTAAATTGAATTAATTTTTGTCTTTTTCTTAACATAATTTTCTTTTTCATGATGCAAATACGAGATTTTAATTAAACAAACTATGCATAAGTCTTTTTTATTTAAAATGTGTTCATCTCATATTTGACAATCTTTTGCTGATCATTAATTCATTCATAAATAGAGATATAGTTCTCTATTGTTTTACGTTTTCTTCTTAGAAGTCTAATCTCCATTGTTTGTCTTACAGACGCATTTTTGTCGATTGAACGTTGTGCATGGATGGCACCACACCAAAATGAAGAAAAGAAAAGAAAAGAAATTAAAGTTGATTTTTTCTTCTTTTTCTCATTTGTAATATGAATAATAATAATAACACCTGTAAAACAAATTGGATCATTGTAAGATAACAAAAGAGAAAAAAAAAATATATTGACGCAATGATACAGAACGTTAGAACAAAACATATGTCATTTTTATTCATCAATCATCTATTATCGAATGTCAACACTAAATAAAATAGTATCATTTTCATTCAACTATAGAATACAAAAGCCTACTCATTAATTTTAATATTGAAACAATTGAAAATTCAATGTTCTCTCATATCAAGAAAATTCAAATGTCTTCAATTATATCATAAAGTGAAATAAGCACAAAAAATTTTCAATTGCTATATTCATAACTTGAAAATTTTCAATCTGTAAAACTTTTATTTCTTAAAAATAGAATCAAAACACATATCATTTGATTAACTAGACATGACAAATGATAAACTTTTTTTATCTAGAGAATTGCACGTATATTAAAAATCTAATTTCAAATCCAAATTTATCTTTGATCGGAAAAGACTATTTTCTATTAGATTAGTAAAACTATGGGAGATCTTTTCTTTCTTTTTTTTCTTTCTTTTTTGTCACTCCAAAAACTACAAACGTTCGTTTTTTTATTTTTTGTATATATCCAAACATTTTTGTCCTCATTACGTATCGTTGTTCTCTTAACGAACAGAAACCTTTTATAACGTGTGTATACATAATAATTTTTAGCGTCATACTGTATACACATGTAGGAAGATCATCTTTAGTATACAGTGGTAAGTGTATATAAATAAGAATAATATTTTTTATCCTCATAAGCACGTACATACACAGTATGATATGGGAGAGAAAAAAGAAAAAAATTGTTCATCTTATTTCATCATTCGTATACTTAACGTTTGTAAGAATATATTTTATATAACAGAAATAAATCATAAACATATGATTTTAATATGAAATTAATGATGATGATGAAATAAAAGTGAAAGATTGTTTAAACATGTATATAAATTAGTTTATTAAATAACTCTTATATAAAATTAAAAATACCACACAGTATACTTGATTTCTTTCTTTTCTCATACAATCAATGTTTTATATATACAATGTTATTATTTATTTTTTAAGTTTCTATTTCTTTGAAAACAGGATTCTTGTCTCAAGTTATTATTGCGAAACAACATTTTGTTACGAACAAAATACATAAATGTGTGAAAACATATTTTTCATGATTCAATTTTCATACAGTTTAAAGTGGATACTCGATCATATTGAAGAATTAATAATTTTAACTTATATATTTTTTTTGTTCTCTTGTACAAGAAGTAGAACTCTTGGGATAGTATTTTCTACTAAACTAAAACACAAAATAAAAAATATTTCGTATCATTTAAAATAATCCTATTTCATTAGGGTAATGGTAAATAACAATCAGCTAATAAAATAGACTAATTAAAAATATTGTTTTACAACACAATTCCTGAGCGATAGAGAGAAAGAGAATCATTTTAATATGACAAAATTGTTTGCATCATCAATAAGAAGAAATTTTAAAGAAACCATTGGATAACTTACGATTCTAATATATACATATATATATATATATATATATATATATAGAGAGAGAGAGAGAGAGAGAGAGAGAGAGAATAAGTTATGTAAACTTGTGTCGAAATAATAATTAAATTCAAATTGTTTTCCAGTATGAATAGATTGATGCAAAACCTGCAAAATTTTGCATCATGATAAGTGCAAGAGTAATAAAGAATTTATGATGTTTGAGTGTGAACTTTTTCTACAGTAGAACGGATTACAAAAGGTGCTAATAGCAACTGATGAAGTGAATAGAAGGAAGCGAGTAGAATTCAAATATTTTCCTACAATTACAGACCATATTTTATCATTTAGTTTATCTAAATTCCATTATATATTGCGTTTCACACGAATATTGGAAGTCTGCATGCTCAAGTCCACTATGCTAATCACAAATATCCTGTTTAATATTTGAAAATATGTCTTTATGCATGAGAAAAATGCATAGCAATGAGTGATGATATTTTTGCGTTAAATTTGAATTTAATTGTATTATTGTTCATTCTTATCAATCGAAAATGATCAGATATGCGAAAAAAAATATTTTCTCATTTAAAATATGTCAAAAAAATTATCAGAATTTATTTACAGTGATAAAAAAAAGTCAAAATTTTACAAAAATAGTTGTATACCAACTTTTTATTCTTAACAATATTATCTAACTTGAACTAAATTAAAACTTATCTAAGATATACAATTTCCTATATTCTATCGAACTCAAATAGTTTGAAGAAAAAGAAGATAAAAATTATAATTACAATTAAACATTCTTTTACAGAAGTTCACCATTTTGACATATCTAGATGATATTGCTTTTCACAATAAATGTTATATTTGCCATTATTATGCAAAATTCATTAGAATAATGTGTTATTTAAGAGTGAGTATAGCATAAATTATTGATTATTACAAATTTAATTATTGTATCTTCAATTTTTATCCTAAATGAACTGTATAGTCAAATATACATATTCTTTTCTTAAGATGACAATGTTTTTTCATAATATATATCGTCTACTCGTATGTCCCAAGTCTAATTGTCTATATCTGGTTATTTGTTAGTGAAAATTGAACAAGCAAAAAATAATATTTTGCCGATTTTTCTTTAGTCTCTTTTTCAATTGAGACTTAAACTTTTGACTTTCATCTTTCTTTTTTATCATTGTAAATCAATTTTGGTAATTTCGCATATCTAATCATTTTCGATTGATAAGAATGAACAATAATACAATTAAATTCGAAAACAACGCAAAAATACCATCACTCATTGCTATGCGTTTTTCTCATGCATAAAAGACACACACTTTCAACTATTTGTAATTAGTATGGTGGACTTGAGTATGAGAACGTCTAACGTTGTGAAGCGCCATATATAATGAAATTCAGAAAACTAAATGGTAAATATGGTCTGTAATTCTACTCTTCTTTTGTTTCAACATCATAAAAGTTTATATTAGAAAGACAAATCCGAAAGTCAATGATTAATGAAAATCTCTAAAGAATCATAGATATACGACACATCTTTTTACGATTAAGACAAAAAACGCGTATAAAATTGAGTATTTTTTTTTTTGACTATAATAATAGAATAACTAATCTAATTCTGATTTTTGAATGCTTGTACGTACACATGCACTTAGAATTTAATTAAACACTTCCGAATATAACTGACTAATCATGTGTTTAGAAGAGTGAATATGTCCGCTTATTGTATTTTAATGGAATTTTTGTACTTAATTAAATGAACATCTACTGTATATGGACTGTTTTTTCTTTTTTTTTCCCCTCTCTATAGACATGTATTGAAAAAACAGATGATTGAAAAGATTAGACTTGTTCATTATTTAGCCTTGAATAAGAAATTAGAGAAAGATCAAAATCAAAAGTATAATCGAATATTTTGCCGTACGGCTCAAAAAATGATAAGGTCATGGTCAAAATAACATAATTGACCGACTGTGTGTATGTGGTCAAATAAATATCTACTTCAATGATAAAAAAACAAAAGTAGTGCCACTTATAGGCAGATGTGAAGAATTTGTAAGTGAGAAAGAACAACCTTAAGGAATTATTGCCACTTTATTTTTAAACAAGAAAATGTCTGACAGAAGATGTTTATTTTGAATTAAAACAAATTTCATCGCGTGCTTACTAAGTGATATATACTCGTGTTTTTTCCGTACGAAATTTTGTATGAACGATATAGATGCATTTGAACCATCGTTCTTTCGATAATACTTTGATCTGTTCGCATCCTATTACAGGAAATATTGTAAAAATTAGGAGAGACAATCAATCATACTTATAGCTTGTTAATTTCAGTAAATTTAATTCAAGCAGTTAGAATCTAAATTTTTTCTAACAAAAAATTGTCATACTATTCATTTTATTACAAAATCAATCGATTCTAAATGGAAACTAGGACGAAAGAGTATATACATACAAACAGGAGAAAACTTGCACTAGTATCAGTTATTATGCTAGTAATTTATATTAGTTCGATTTGTTGATCAATTAATCAAAACTATCGTTGAAATGTTTTGTCTGTTGTTTTGTAATATATCGTGAGACATATATTATTTTGTTTTAGCGTGAGATAGTCAAGAAAATATAAGTTATTGTTATTATATGTATATGAACAAAAGAACAATGTAACAAAGGATTTTTGAACCGAGGTCGAACCATATGTTTTGTAATTTGTAACATGAAAAAAAACTTGTTCTTTTTTATTTTCTTTCTCTTTTTCTTATCAACAAAATAACTGTCAAGTTTATAAACGCGAACTATAATGTATGATTATGACCACCACTACACGCTTTCGAATTATGTTTTACGTCACATTGTCCTCTCCTTTTATTTCAAGTGCAAAACTGTCGAACTGATTATTTTTAAAAAACATGAAAAATTACCTATGAACAACGTTCTTTTTTTCTTTTTATTATTATTAAAATTTTTTTTTTTTTGTTTTTTATACAAATATGCTTATATGCGGGCACTTCAATATTTGACAACATACACTCACAGTTAAATCTAATCATTTAAAATTGATATAACCATTATGGTTTATACAATAGAACATCAACAACATGATGATCAACGCCAATGATAAAAATACATTAACCATGAACAGATAGAGAAAAAGGCTTACCACTTAGATGTCTAGTCAAACTAGATTTTGTATTCATCACTTAAACTCATATTCATTTAATCACGTAAAAAAAATTTTATATAGAGAAGATTAGACTTCAGAAAATTACTGATAGATTATATTCTCGCCAGATTCGTCTTTATCGAAATTTCATACTCTTAATTAGTTAGATTTCTGGTTAAAAGTTTTTTGGTGAATATTAAGAGTAAAGGACAAGATGAATGTAAGAAAAAGTGATGATGAATAGGCTGTTGATACGCCTGAGGAAAATGTGTACCAATTATTGATTAAAGACTATCATTGGCATAGTTCTGCGAAATATTCTCATGAAAAGAACAAGGAAGAAAGTATAAATTCAATGTGTTATCCTTTTTTTACGTGTATATTGACTTATTTGAGTATAGAATCAAAAAAAAATTTTAGCACATTTTCTTCCCTTTTTTTTTATTACTATTAATACCAAACGGTGCCACTGCCGACAGATCGATTATGTATGTATATCTCATTTAATTGCACTTATTTGGTTATTCTAGGCTGTTATAAGCTTGATAACACCTTGATCGACATACCTTTTACCTAATCGCTGTTGTGATGCTGGTTATTACATTGCTTATTTAGAAATAAATTAAATAATTATTTATACACTCACTTATTCGCTCCACATATCAATGACGTTCACTGATGGTCAAATTTGACAAAGACACACACACACGCACACATAGACTATTTTCTTTTTCGCCTTATATTATTAACTCGCAATTGTAGCTGTATTTAGATCAAAAAAACTAATGTAGACTATACGGATCTAGGACAAATATATACGTACTGTGTTCGCTTGAGATATATGGATAAATTAAAAAGAAAAAAGAAAGAGACAGAGAGAATAAAGAGAAAGAAGGAGAAGAGGAATACAATACAAGTTTTTTCTTTTCCATTTCATAAAAAACTTTAAAAAAAAGAGAAGAATAATAACAACAAAAACAATAATAATAAAAGAAAAAAAAAAAACGTTGATCGACACTAGCAGATAAATGTGAGAGATACTGTACCGATTCTTCTGATTCTATTGCGTTCAATTTTTTCTTTTCTCAGTAGATTTGTTCTCATCACATATCTTATGTATTTAAATTTACAATAGAATTTGCAAAAACATCTAACATTTGATCATTGAAAAAACAGAACGAAAGAAAAGACATTGATCTTCTTTAAGATCACGAATATCACATACCGATATATACACATTAATGAAATAATTAATTACTTAAGTTGTCTGAGCTCTATACTCTACTCAAATTCATGAAATGCTATAAGTCGGTTGATTTTTGTTTTGTCACAAATATGAGACTTTCCTTCTTTTTTTTTCTTTTATCTTATACTAAACTATAGTACACTATAATATTCCGTTATTTTTCCACACAGTTTGGTATGTTAGAACATCAACTCAGAATGCATATCTCAAATTTCTTTTTTGAATACTACTGTGCATTCCCTGGAGTGATAATCCCTCTTTTCTTCGATCAATATAAAATGGATCATGAAGGTCACCATCTTCTCTTTATTAGAGAACTCGCCCACTAAAAAAACTTTAGTCAAATGTCTGCTATGTGTGAATGTCAAATTAATGATCCCGTATTTACAAATTAAATGTATATGAAATTGTATATCAAAAATGGAAACAATAGAAGAAGAACAAGAAAACTCTTTGTTTTGTTTCTCTAATTCTTATCTCACAAGGTTATACCATAATTACATTACATATGACGATGTTCAGACAAGTTAACTACTAGTGAAACGTATCATACCATATGTCAAGAACGTTTAAAATGAGAGATTCTAATGTAATCAATTAGTAGCAATCACATGAATTGCTTTAGAATGACCCGAATTACTACTACAACTATCACTTCAATTTTAACCTTGCATATGAAGATAAGAAAAAAAGGTGCTAATGAATAACATCATTTTATTGTTGTTATATAATTAGTTACGAGTACAGATGAAAACCCATAATTTGTATTTTATTAGGTTAACAATTAGACAAAAAAAGAAATCTGTTATATAGTTGAAGATTTGATAGAATAGTTTAATAGAAATTACACGAAATTTTTCATTTAAGAATAGAATTTTGTTCTACTAGTAGTAAGAATAAATTTCATTTAGAAAAATATTAAAATTTATTCATAAAAAAACATCTTAGAGAAGAAAAATTAAATTACTTTTTTGTTAGTGTCAATAAACAATATCCTTGATTTAATATTTGTATTTGTAAATACATACATATACATATTAAATTTACAAATCACTAACTAGTCTCAATTTTCAAATATAAAACAAAATAAATTTTACTCTAATAATTTCCATAAATACGAGCATTATATTTAAACATTTTTTGATAGATTTCTCTACTAAAAATAGAAAATATCTTTAATTTAATTAACTTAGATAATGATGTACATTTTTTTAGAATAAAGTTTAGTCCAATATAATTAGTTAAATTATATTAAAAAAAACTTACCGTCTATGTTACGGTTTTTTTTGGTATAATAGCAGATAGTATATGTATATAGAAAAGCGACATTCATCATCTGATATTATCATTCTAATAATATAAATAGTAAAAGATGGATGAAGAATTAGTAACGCTTGTTGAACGATTAGTTGCAAACTTGCCGTTCACAATGATTGATCATTCGACAATATAATGTTCAAGTGTTCATTCATTCTTGAAGGATATGATGTTCAAATTTATATGCAAAATATTTTATTTTTCAAGTGGTTTTCATTTGACACATACATATCGCGTATAAAAAAAAAAGACCTCCAATATATATTCAATTATAAATAAGATCGTTCAATATATCATGTGCTTAAATCAAACACTGTCGATTTCTGACAGGTATACCTCTTATTACGACACAAAATGCGTTTTTTTCTTCTTTCTCGTCTTTTTTTACTTTAAGATTTTTATCATTAAGACATGTACGATGAGTGATAATGAATATTTTCAGTTGATCTAACACACTGATCGTGAATGATATTAACGATTTGTTACCTTATCGAGAATAATTTATCTCCGAAAACGTTTTTATCAACTATAGATCAAAAATTACAATTGAAGAGTTATTCATTGACAATCGTATTGTTACGTTGTTCTAAATATAATAAAGATATACGCTTCTATTTCGGTTGTGTTTTAAAATAATTTGAACTAAGTGTAAAATAGGAGTCGTGTGTATGTTCCAGTGAATATAGATACAATGATACATCGACGAACAATACAAACATTTAAATCACATATCAAAATGTGATATTTTAGAATCGAAAATTGACTTCTCTGCAACTATAGTGTGACTATGCTAAAAATGAGTCTGTTTTTTTGTAAATTGTTGCAAATCAGTAATATTGTTTGTTTTTTGTTTACTGAGCGATGGATATAAAGAATTATGAAACCATCTTTCAACATGAAGAATCCATGAAATTGATGCGTGGTGTTATTGATTTAATTGTCAATAATAGTGAGAAAAATAGTATAATAAAAAATAATAATGTATTGATAAATGAAATAGTTGTTGAATGTTTAAAATGTATGACTGAACTGCGGAAACCGTTTAAATATGTTGTAAGTTATTTAGTATTTAAAAATTAAAACAACATCATTCTATTCATACTGGTACATCAACCTATTGGGATATGCAACTTGATGGATCGTGTGCATTTAGATGAGAAATATGTCTAAGTAATTTATTTGCTTTACTGTATAAAACAATAACAAAAATAAAAGTATTATCACACTGCTAGTTTTTCTAAACGAAAGGCCCATGCATGAGCCTCTTGATTTGTACTATTACCGTACATAAATGTTGAAACATCAATAATTATACCTTGCTCTTTCTCTGAGCTAACCCAATTCAGTGGTGTATCATCATAACCAAGTAAATAGACTTTAGTACTGGATGACGGTGTTGGCGCACCTAAAACTAATTGCGAATCTACAGGCCATTTTAATGCGAGTGCATAAACAAATGTTGTTTTGGGATTCATTGTATACCTATGAAAAACAAAAAGCAACTAGTAATTTGAGAATTATATTGAAACACACATACACATACCACACATTTGCGTTTTGTGTATCATTTTGGTACGTCCAAGGTCTTGTATTATAAATTGCTTCTCCGTTGATATTCAACCATCTGCCTAACTGGAGTAATCGTTCTTGCATGATAGGAACGATTTTTCCGTACGATGTGGGACCAACATTAATGAGAACATTTCCACCACAACTGACACTTGATATTATTTCACTCAACAATTCATCGATTGTTAAATAGTCACTAATCTTTGCTTCTCGTCGAAATCCCCATGAATGCTTATCCAACTAAATAAAACTAAAACTCGAACACCAACTACATTACATAAAGTTTGAAAAGCGACAGAGTGAGCGACTGAACTTTTGCTAGTCCTGTATGATAAACACTTATCATGCTCAAATCAACGATCTAATTGAATAGATAGAGAGAAGAAAGTTTCAGAACGAAAATTAATACCATCACTGTTCAAAGTTTGTTTGTGATTTTCGTTTTTCAAACACTTAAAATTTTATAACTCGAAAACAATAGCTCAGATTTCGCGCAAACACGACATTCCAGACAATCAATAATATTTAACGACTGCGAGTATTATCAATTCGCTACTGCTTATCGTATGACCTATAACCGTTACAGAAGATCCAGGGTCGTAAAATAACAAAAATTAAAGAAAGTATGATGAAAGTAACCTAGCAACGAGTAGCAGAAAATCAATAAGGCTCCGGATTCCGTCATCTTAACGAAATTTATCAATAATTCGATAAAAAACAACAAGAAATACGAACCCACCCACCGTCAGACAATTTTCCCATTTATGATTAACTAATTTTCCTGGATTATATCGATCCTCACAGGTATAGAAATCTCCATGGTGACATGCGATGTCCGTACCGAATCTGTCATTAACAACAACGGTATCTTTAACAGGGCTCTCATTATAAAGCCAGGCGATGAAGTTTGTTGAATTCCAATACCAGTCTGGGCCTAGATGAAAATAAAACAAATCAAATTAAATACCCTAGTAAAAATTAGTAAAATATCTTCACCTGCATCACCGTCTGACCATATAATTTCTGGTTTATAATTTAAAACAAGCTCATATAATTCAGGTAATGTTTTTTGCTAAAAAGAATTTGTTATCAGAATTAAAAGTTGTACTATTTTTCTATGTATACCTGAACAAATTTTGATGTCTGAAATTGATTTTTTGCATCTTCGTTGTACAATGGATTAAACCATTCGAAGAAACTATGATACAGCCCAAATTTTAAATCTGTTCTATTACGAATACTTCTCGCCAAATCGCCTTAAAATATAAAAATAGTTAATTGCACTTCTCATCCATTTGAAAAAAACGTTACCTAGAAGATCTCGATGTGGTCCTACATCCATTGCATTCCAATTCCACGAATATTTTGATGGCCATAACGTAAATCCTTCGTGATGTTTACTTGTTAATACTACATATCTAAAGAATTATAACTTTTTTCTAGACTTCTTCACTATTTGTCATAAGAGCTTACTTTGAGCCCGAATTAGCAAATAGATCAGCCCATTCATCTGGTTCAAAAAATTCGGCATGAAATTGATTGGCAAAATCGGCGTACGTCCAATCGGGCGGATAATTTTTATTAATAAAATCAACTACAGCTTGAACAGGTTGAGTGCCTTTCCAATACCATTCGAACCATTCACTTACAAACGATGGCACAGAAAACACGCCCCAATGGATAAAGATTCCAATCTTGATAGCGAATAACATGAGAATGTAGAACAATGTTCATTGCTCATTTATTTGAGTTACTTACTTTAGCATCATCATACCACTGAGGTAACGGATGTTTGTCTAATGAATTCCAGTTTGGTTCATATTGAGAAAAAATCATAGAAAAATGGATGGCAAGAAAGAGAAAAGTGTAATAGTGCAACAACATGATCTATAATCATCGTTCCATAATATCTATTCAGGTTTTGACATACACTCCATGCTCAACACATCATTCTCACAATAATAGGAGTAAATTACCGATCTGATAGTATTGCGTATCATGTAGCAAGTGGCAGCAGAATACTTATTTAGTTCGACAATCAATCCATCTTTGTGCGTTTCTATACGAGCAGTAGCATTCTGAATTGTTCGCCAAAGGATATGTGGCTTTATAGTTCTTTAGTTATCATATAGTTCTTTTTCTAAAATATTGGTGGATAAAACATGACCTTAAAGCCACATATCTTTTCATCATTTTTTTAGCAAAAAAATATGTACAAAAAAAGTGTTTTTCATAACAATAAAAAAAAGCAAAAGCAAAACACAGTTTATATTTGAGCTTTGGATAATGGTGATATCAAAATAACGCCGTCACCTCGAACAAATAACATTGGAATTTGACGTTTCGATGGCTAAACAGAAAATGTTTAGTACTTTGTTGTTACGTATTATTGATTTTAATTAATATATCTACCCTATAAATTTCTTCAAATGTTTCTTCATCAATTTCAATTGTTGTCACAGTTTCTTCTACTTCACCTAAGATCATATTTAAATGTTGATCAAATGCCTAACAGAGACATACGTAAAATCTATAGAAAAGCTTTGATGAAGAAAAAGTAAAAGTACTTACATGCAAACGTCCTCGTAATTCTCGTTCGTTACGCATTTTAACACAAACTTTTTCATCTAAACTTAAACGCACAAGGTCAAGTGGTTCTTCAATTGTGCTTCCTTGAATAACCGGCTAGAAGACAAATAATAACATATGAAAAAAGCTAGTTTCTATTGTAATGTGTTAACACTTACTTGATCACCATCTTCAGCCATTTGAAAGATCGTCAACTAAAATCGCATGAATAATCTTCAAATCTATAACATACAAAAGAACAAAATACTATTTTTATTAATGATTTTTAAAAATAAAACAGACAAATTATGACTGTAATATTCGGCTGAGTGATCCAATGAACAGTGATGTACTATCGCAAACATTTTATTAACCAGCAAAAAAAAGTCATGTCAAAATAAAGCGATGACCGTTGTTCTCTTTATCACATTTTCAGTTTTACTATCGCCGTTTAACCATATATAATTTCTATTTTAGTTTGAAGTTATCGCTTGACTACTTTGTATATGAAATTAATCAGAACCATTTAAATCTATTATTCAATCGCTGTCATCTCACCAATTTTGCAAATAAATAAGTTTGTATCATTTGTTGTGTTGTGTTAAAAACGATGACCGGCATCTGGTTTAAGTTGTTCTATTTTTTTTATAAGATTTACATATTTTTGCATTAAAAAAGTCTCAAGAAATGTTGACCAGAACATATTACTTATGTTCGGTAGCATTATCAATTATAAATTTTCGAATTTAGTAGTTCGTATCAAACAAGTGTTGACAAAGATTGTCTGCTTTTGGTCATAAATAAGCACGAGTTCTAATGAGAATCTGCCAGAAAACGTACATATACGCTTTGTAACTGACCACAGAGGGTATGTGTACGCTTTGGAATTAAATGCAACGCATATAAAGTCATAAAATATGCCGATTATAACAAGGAAGAAAAAAAAGATTGTTATTCATTATTCTGTTTTAATAAAGTTGAAATACAAAAAAATAGATACAAAATTCTTAAATAAAAATGATTGTTATATATATAAAACTAAAGAATGATGAAACAAAATTTGGTATTCAGTTGAGTACTAGACTAGATAAATGATCGAGTCTTTTTTTATTTCCCCTTGCTTTTAACCAAGATTCAAAATATGTAACAACAAAACGTTGAAAACGCTATCGTTTCTCTTGATTTAATTGGGCATCCGTTATTTCATTTGCTAATAATGATATCGTTTGTTGACGTTTATCGAGAGCATCTTGATATTCAATATGTAATGGAATAAAACAATCCTAAAATAAAAAGAAAATAATCAATATCAATTAAAAATAATGGATAATATATTTTACATTACTTTTTGTTGATCTTCTGAACATATGGTACTTATTGGGTACAAATCATCAGGATTCATCAATGATTAACAACTGTCTAGGGTCAAATTTTTTCATCAGATTGTGAATCAGAACGATATCCTAAACAATATGATAGAGTAGAAATTTATTTTTCTTTTACGATTAAAAACTCTCGACTTTTTCAAGGTAATGGTACATGACTGTGTACTAAACATAGCTGCTGGATGTGTAATGAGTGGTTTATTCCATAAATTTAAATCTTTACATAATCCTGTTTTCTCCATGTTCTGGCAGTTTAATATAGAATGTATTATAAGGAGCAAATAATAAATTTGAACAGTTTAATTGTACAAGTGGACGAGTTGGTGTAAGAATATAAGATGATGATGAACGACATTGACTAGAATGAATTAAGTTTATATATTAATTTAAGAATAAAATTATATTTTATTTTAGTTACCTAATAACAAGTCGTCGACAAACAGTTGATATCGGTACATTTTCACAGTCTCTTATGTTCAATGTTGTTTAAATTGAACCAAATACAATTGTTACATCATGACATTTTCGAATTTCAACACAGCTAAAATGAACAGTAATTTGCCATCTATTTAATCTACTGAAAATTTGTAACCGAAGCGGTGCACGAATACAAATATAGAAATAACTACAACGGTAAATATGAAATTCAACCATAAATGTATTCGGCAAATGCTAAAAACAAAACAACATGAAGTCATGAAACGATGCGAGTCTCAAAATGAATAGTTCAGATATTTGTTTTCGTACTTATTCGTTCAACGACCGGTTAATCATTGTCATAAGAATAAAATGATGTCTAGAGAAGTACAGAGGAGAATCATTAACACAATTCATATGTATTATTGTATCAAACCTACTGTTCATCAGCAAAATTTTAATCACACAATACTCTACCCGATCGTTGTTCACGAATTGAATCTTAACAAAATAATATGTTCTTAAATAAAGTAGTAAAATTTTAATCATTACTTACTGTCGAATGGCAACGGTAATAATGTACCTAATTTCATTGTTTGTCCAACTAACTAATAAATAATAATTATGATCATCCGACGGCAACTTCGATTGTGATTGTGTTAAATCGGGGGCATCCATGGATTTTTAACTTCATCTTGATCAGTTTGAGACACAAAGAAGTGATGTGATTGTCGACGATGTTGTGGTTGATGATGGTGATGGTTTGAAAATAAAATTATCGAGTGTTTTAAACGACTTTTCACGTTCATTTTCTATCTAAAAGTAAACCGCTTAATAGCAAGTGGTCAAGTGCTATTCTTGTTCTTTAAATCCTTACAAAACTCAAAGCGTATTTTTTTCTCACAGTGTACACAGTTCTGGAATCAAGTACAAAGTGTATTTCAGCGCGTATTTTCAATTTAGTTCCTGTACCGTACGCTTTGAAACAAAGGCGTACGCGTAATGTCACTGCAAATAAAGGCTCGACATTTGCAAAAGAAAATATGGACTGTTATTTTCTGGTTGGCTCATGTAGAATGGAGAAATGAAGAGATTTACAAAGGTCCCTAGTTTACAGTATTCATTTTCCACACTTGAGTGACATAGCGTTTCTCTTGTTTTAGAACTTAACTATTTATCATCTATACTCAACATATCTTGCTTTTACAATTATTTCAGAGTTACTGGTTTATGAAAAACTAACGTCTGTATACAAACTTGTGTCTTTTGAGCCGCTTCGTGATATGTTTATGAATAATTACTTAAAGGGAGCGATCAGCTGAATTTTTATAAAATTTAGAATTATAAATTGACCTGATATAATTCCTTTTCAGTCCAGTTTTGACAGAGGAGTCTCAAATCTAAAAAAAGTTAAGAAAAAGGAACTACGTAGACGGGGATTGAACCTAAGATCACTCGCTCTTTGCCTTTATAACCACTAGGTCACACGCAATTATGGTAATTGTTCTGTTTTCATTTATATTCGTTCAAATATCTTTTACAGAAAATATTCGTATTTGAAAAAAACTGAATAAAAAAATTTAATTTTTCGATGAATCAAAAATTTTGAAACTTTAATTTCAATATCAATCGACAGCTCGTATGGAGCTATGTAAGAAAGAAAAGTGTTTTTTTTTCGAGGCTTCACACACTTTATGGGTTTAAAAAAATTTCGACTTATAAACCAAGATTTAAGACAATGGAAACTATTTTGTTAAACTATTAAGTCCAACATCACCAAAACGAATAAGTGTTCGAGAGGAAGGAAAATTCGCTCTCTAACTAGCGTTTCTTGAGCTAGGCAAGTTGCAGAATGCAAATTTCACCATATTTTCTCTTGAACACGATGCAATTCATCTCAAACTCAGTTAAAGCTAAGTTTAAAATAAGTGCATAACAATCTTATTTACGTTACTCAATTCTCTCTTTCGATCACTGTGTACTTATATTATTCTGAAGTTATCATTCAACTTCTTCAAGTTTTTGTATCACTTTTATATAGGCACGTGCGTTCACTGAAAAAGAAAATTGTAGTTTTTCTTTCTTCTTCTCATGTGATATCATGTGTTTTGTCTTATATATTTCATGTATTTATGTATATAATATATATATATAATATGTATGCAACAACCATCCTTACGCACGAAAACGAGCACTTTCTGTCTTTGATACATTTGTTTCCCATGAAAGACATTTTTTTAACATTTCCCATTAGAAAAGTCTTGCGAATCTTACAGCAAAAGAATTTTTCGTTGTAATGGAGATAAAGATTATATAAAATCGTTTCTTCACTCTACTGTTCATACGTCATTTTTCCACGAAACTGAATAATTCTATTACTGTAACATTCGTAAAACTTTTTTCTAATGAGAAACGTTAAAAAAACGACTTTTATAATTAAACCTTACAAAATACTCCATCAAAGATTGTAGAGTGAATGTTTTTAATTCACGGAAATTTAACGTCGATACTTTCATCCCGTATTTTGGATTAATTTCGTCGTAAACTATCAGGTAGTTTTATATTTTCCAGTACAAGAAAGTGCGATTAATTTAATGGCAAAAAAACTAATTAACTATCTCTAATGAGCAAGTAATCCCGGTATATTGGATGGAAAATGCGCGCGTTGGAATTAGTGACACATTTCCTACGCCCGTAGCTTGTTTTTTCCTATATCCAACGGGCATAGTCAAGTACAGTACAAACGAAAATAGTGGAAAAATTTTAGTTTGCCACCTAAACTGCTCAATTCGAAAACTTTTTGCTACAAAATATGTTTATCTCCTTCTGATCCCTCTACTGGCAAGGGTTTAGTAAAAAATCTTTTGTAATTATGGAGATATTTATGTATAAAATGAAGCTGTATCCGTGCATTTTTTGTTCTTATTTCCAACGTCCGTTAATTTCCAGTTGGAAAACATAGGTCGTCAGCGAATCAAATTATCTTACTACTCTAAAGCGATTTTTCGCAACAAAAAGTGTTCCGGAACGTCTGCACTCCATTGCACTCCACTGTTGCATCACGGCAGTCGTGGTGACAACCAAGCTAAAACACATATCATTTTATAGCTAAGGTGTTTATCTGTAGAATGGCATATCTCTCAGCTCTATTGAACATTTCTATGAAAAGCTGTGATTTTTTCAAAATACGGTACTTTTCGCTACTACTAAAATATAACTCTTGAAGGATTGAACGAGAGCACGAATGGTTTTCAGATTCGTAATCAGCATCCTTAAATTAGCAAAGTGGGGTACACTTGCTTTGAAATCCCAGGGAAACACCTGGAGACCTTCCCTCGTTAGTTGATAATATCGGTAAACGTGTATGAGTAAGACTAGTTTAACTGATGTTTTGCATGCGAGATACATAACTGTGAGTGTGTGCAGATGGTCATTACGCTGTTCTCAAACTAATCGTTTAACCGTGGTCGTTTTTCCTTTACTAAAAGTTGATGATATGACAATACGTGGTTGGTCCAGTTGCACAGACACTACCGCAAACACAATTCAATTTGCACAAACACTTGGCTTTTTGCCAGTGACTCCAACAACCCCGTGCCCGGGTGCACAATAATTGGTACCTTGGTAAGTATTCCCGATCCATCGACAGTAAGTAGTAAAGAGTTTTAATTTGCTTTTTTTAACACTTCACTTCAATTTTAAGACCTCACGTTCCGATCCGTTTCATTTGTTCTCATAAACGACCACACAGTGATAGAAGTTGATCTGCATTACTATCTCATATGTTTTACTAACGTCTGTTTGAGAAAAGCGTTTATATAATCGGCCAGATCACCAAATAATTAATTTAATATTGCGAATTATCGTCTAGTATATAAATACTTTGATAGATCTAGGGCTTTTCAATTGAAGATGATAGGTCGAGATAGAACTCAAAGAAAATGGTATAATATGGATTTGACAGAAGAATGATACTAATGAAAGAAAGAAAAATGGACGTCGAATTACATTTTTTCTAAAAGATAGAAGAGTTCATTTATAAATTAATTGTTTTTGTAAGGCGAAAATTATTAAAAAATTATATTGGAGCTATGTATCCCTTTTTTTTGCGATCAGAATACATATAGGCTCCCTTTGAATCGTCTTTATTTTTTCTTTTAGATTCCCATTATGTAGTCATTTTTGTAATTATAAAAATTATGAAATTTATGATAAAACGAAATCTGGTTTGTAAACTTAAGATCTTTTTTTCTAAAACGTATTTTATCATTTATCTGTTTTCTCAGATAAATTTGACATGTGTCAAATTTCTCCTATTTTCAATGTTTTTGTGAATATTAGTAAACTCGTAACGTTTGTCTTTCCAATTATTCTGGCTGTGTTGGACTATCAATTGGTGAGTTATTCTAGTTGATTTTACTTTTCTCTTGTTAAAGTAATGATTTTCAATCGTTTTAGATCAAAAGTGGATCCGACTGCTTTCAATCCCGGGCTAGAGTGGCATCCGCAGCCACATTTACAACCGCCTCAGGCTCAATCACATCATCGTCCACTGCCCCATCATACACATCTCATACATCCAGCTCAAGGAGGACGAATTCATCAAGTATTACAACCAGGACCACCATTTCCGTAAGTATTAAAACTCAGAACATAGTGAGTTAACTAATAAATAGAGAATCCATTTCAATATGATCATCTTGACTTCATGCCATTTACTTGTTCGAGCAGAGAAGTTGTGCTGATAAAGTTCTGTCTTTGGGATATTTATATGATAAAATATTTTGTTTTACTATCTATTTTCAGTGCACAACAACTACGTACATTTAGGTAAGTTATTTGATACTCGTCGCGAATCCTAAGAAGATGATTGATCATATTCTGTTTCTTGTAGGCCACCGCAAGCTTATTCTTCGCCAGAATATCGCATCTATGATTTTAATAAACGTTTATTGATGAGAACGGAGGTATGCATATTCTCTGCTGTAAAAAACACATTTGAGACTTCGCTTTTTTTAGGACTGTGATAATTTATGGTGGGATCAATTTATAACAGAATTTTTTGAAGAAGATGCCACATTAACAGTGACATTTTCCTTGGAGGATGGACCAAAACGTTTTAGTATGTGACTAGCTGTTTTGAAACGTACAGAATAAACTGAACTATCATTTTTGTTTAGGTATTGGTCGTACATTAATTCCTCGATATTTTCGCACGATCTTTGATGGTGGTGTCAATGAACTCTATTTTGTTTTGAAACAAACAAAGGAATCATTTCATACAACAACAATCACTCTTGATAGTGAGCTATGTACAATGGTTACCTGTTTTGGAAAACCAATGTATATTAAGGTAAGCATCATTTAGTTCTTTGATTAGATCTGAGCATTTGTCAGCGTAAAAATCTGTCTCTTAGCACCCTGAATGTAGCATGGAAAAATAGTATAATTTTAAATAATCTCATTCGTTGCTTGATATTTGTTTTTTTAGATTTGTACGGAAGGCCAACTGGTATTAGAATTTACATTTGATGAATTGATGAGAATAAAATCATGGCAATTTAATATTAAATCATTTCGTGAACTCATTCCAAGAAGCGTTGTAGCTATGCCAGTATGTTTTTTTAACTACAAAAACGTTATAATTATTAACATATATGATTTTGACTGTCTCTAGTCTGATCCTGGATACTTGGAACAACTAACTAAAAACATCACTCGATGTGGTTTGACAAGTGATACAATGAATTTTCTAAAAGTAAGTGTCCATTATGTAATAATTGTAAAGATGTTCAACTATCGTATTTTTTTTAGTTATGCGTGTTACTTGAACCGATGCAAGAGTTAATGTCTAGACATAAAACAACAAGCTTTTCTCCTCACGAATGTCTTAGAACAATATTACATCAGAAATGGTCAAGAGTTTGTCCTGGTAAGTCTTTCCACCTTCGTTGATTTTTTTAAATTTGTTGTGTAATTTTGTATCAGTATGGGTATTAACGAAGAATTGAATCGTAGTGAACTTTTCTAATATCAATGTGAGCTATTTTCTCAACAAGAAATATTAAAATTTTGAAGCTGACTGACCTCAAATAACTTCGACCTGTGTTCCAACTACAGTTTTCTATCTTATGCAGGGGACTGATTATCAAAGGTTTAAGAGCATTAGTATTCTTCGTATTCTAGCTACTGATATGTAGCAATTAGAGTCTCGGCAGATCTTGGAACTCAATTGTTGTTTATCTATCCGCTTATGTAAATGTGTGTGCATCTGCCTGAATACTTTTCAGAATTTCCTCTAGTTGAGGACTTGTCACCACCAGCATCGTCGTCAATGACGACTATTATTACTCCAGGTAGTATTTCTGATTCATCGAAGCTGCTTGTGTTCACAATAAAAGCTACGCTTTTTAAAGTCAGCGAAATCACATCGGACATACACAGCTTTAATTTTGGTGAGGAACTTTATTTTGCGTTGCACGTTTATATTTACGTTATTAGTAATTTGTGCTTATTTTATATTAAGAAAACTAATGCTTTCTTTACATTATAAATAGCGAGATTTTCTATGTCATTTAGCTCTCACGTTTCTATGTTAATGTTTATCTCCTTTAGATACTCGACCTGCAACTAAACCTCGTCGAAAACGAAAATCGAACATGGCAAATAATACAAATTCAAAAGACAATACGAATCATTGCTCAACACCGGCATCCAATGCAAAGAAACGATCGCCCGCACCACCGTTAAATTCATCTTGTTCTTATCCAGGGAGCAGTGTAGGAAACAATTTGCCAGGAGTAAGATTAAAAAGCAATTGGTCAATTCTAGGGATAAACGTTACCTTTTTTTTTGAAGGATGTAATGATCGTCGGAGAACCATCGCTAATGGGTGGTGATCTCGATGAAGAAGATGAAAGGTACATCACTCGCTTAGAAAATACCCAATACGATTCAGCAGCTACAATGAACATTCCTTCTCATCTTCATCCTCCATATCAACATCTTCCCCAACAGCAGCAGCAGCAGCAACCATTTCAAACTGATAACAAATCAATGATAATAAAACAAAACGATAATAATAATAACACTAATAATAGTAATTCGAGACTTTTACCAAGTCCATTTCAACAACAACCATTTGTTTTAAATCATATGAAACGAGAAGCTGGGCAACCACCTCCTTCTTCTCCCAACAGTTGTTCGCAATTACCATCAATGTTTAACTCATCACCTTCTTCGTCAACATCTTCGACATCATCATCGACAAATCAAGCGCCATCAGTTACTGGAAATCTGATGCAAAATAACACCAATCACACAAATCATCTTGTAGCATCAAATAGCAACAGTAATAGCAGCACATGCAGTAACAACAGTAGTAATGGAAATACTGCGACTAATACCAAAACAGCTACCAATTATAAACAAAATCTTTTACTTCCGCCATCAGGCACACAGAAAACATCGCTAGCACCAGTCAGCGGGCAAGGAACAAATCTAAATTCACCACCCACACCGCAATCATCAACAGCAACAGCAAATAACTACCAGGTAAGGCGGATTATGATATACAAGGCATATTAAAGCCACAAGAGTAAATTCCTTGCCTTGAATTTTTAAGTAAAATGTCATGCAGCTCTGCATCATGCATAATCTCTTTAACGTTAAAATGGTGAAGCAATCACAATTTATCATTTGTAGAATTTAGCAGTGATACGGCTTGTTTCTTTTTGTTAGATATCTCCATCGATCAATGCAAGTATAAACAATACTCCTTTATCTTCAACGACAGCAACACCTAATTCTTGGAATGGCACTTCATCTTCGACATCTAATGTTAATGTTGTTATAGCAGAGAAAAAACTTGAGCCGCATACTCCGCCCGCACAAGTGCAACCACCACCACCATCTACACCTCAAACGATATCGACTGTTTCCTAATCTCGCTTGTTATGTTTTGTTTTGAATTCTCAAAGAATACAGAGATCTTTGATATAACGATAATGTAAATTTCAAACACGCATTTTTGTAAATAGGCATAATGCATCTCTAGTAGTAGTTATTTCTCTTTTTTTCTCTCTGTCTTCTCAAGGTCTTATCTCTGTATATTCTGGCTAATAATAATAATTAGGAGCGTGCATGATTTTTTTGTATACTGATAAAAAAATGATGAATCTTGTGTTTGTTCACATTCCAAAAATAAACGTCTTGATCTGGAATGTTACTTGCACGCTGTGCCATATACAAGTATATTTTTCCCATTGTATTACTGATATTATTTATTATCACTACAAGATTCGAGCAAATTCTTTTCTCATACAGCCTTTTCTGCTTTATTTTAGGCAAGTTGTTTGTCTGTGCTGTCTTGTTGTTTGTTTTAGTTTTGTCTTTTTCTCTATCACAAACAGTGAATTCACATTCTTTGGTTTTTTCTCTGTTTTTTGAATCAAAACATCTTTTTCTCATCATGACATTTTTGTTCTTATTCTCATTCCGCAAATGTACTCTCTGCCTGCTGCCCCTTTTGCGTTTTGTTTTTGTTTTTGCTGCGCTTTTGTTTTGTACATATTTTTGAAGACACACTCGCGTGGTTGTATGTTACATTGAACTTAGAGAAAAAATGCTGTATGATGCACATATACACATTGTATACACACGAATGATGTTCTTTTTGTTTCTCAACTTTTTTTATTTGTATTTGAAAGATGAAGACAAAAGAAAATGTTTCACAAACATCAAACTAATTAATTTTATATTTTTTCTTAGCTTTGTATGATGACAGAAATTCGTTTTTCACACTTATATGGAAAAGTTGTAAGATATATTAGAGCCGTAGCAAATAAGTTATGTTAACATTACTTATTTGCTACAGCTGTATTGGAGTAATCGAAAGATACATTGCTTTCATCTAAATACAGTAACAAAAGTAGAGGTACTAACAAATAAGCGCTTGTGTAACATATTTGTTAGTATAACAAAGACGAGTTTAAAAATCCAAAAAAGTGGAAGTTGATTAGATAGTACGGCAGCCAAGGTTATTAATAACGATGTTCCTTTTTATTTATTTGGGTATAAGTCAGTAGACTGCCTTTATACGCGTTTGAAGCTTACTGTATTTATAGGGAAGTTTGTACAATTCGTGATCATGTTAAAGTTGCATTAGACATCATTGCTAGATACATATCATTTGTCTCTTACAATATGCTTTTTTTTCTTTTATTTTTAGATAAATATCTCCTGATTTTTATAATAGATAGCCTCTACTATTTTCTCGATTTCCTGTTAGTGTGTGTTTAAGCCACCCGCTCCTCCATTTGGTATATAAATATGCATTTATCGTAGGGAAAAAAAATTGTATTATTTACCCAACTTCAGATATTTGTTAACAAAAACACTTCTTTATTATTATCAAACGATCAAACATAAATTAAAATTCTAAAAATGACGGATGAACAAGAACTTTTGGATTATGATGAAACAGATGATCAGGCACAATCGACAACGGGTAATGCTGGTGGTGCATCGTCTACAACAGGAGGTGCAAGTAATGGTAGTGCTATAGCAACATCAAAATTACAAAATGGAAGTGATGGTTCATTACAACCAAAAATTGGTCGTGGTACCTATGTTAGTATACATGCATCCGGTTTTAAAGATTTTCTATTAAAACCAGAGTTATTACGAGCGATTATGGATTGTGGTTTTGAACATCCATCTGAAGGTACGTTAGATGCCTTTTTTTTATGATTACTTTAATTTCTAGAGTACTGTAAATGCCTTGAACTTGAACACGTCAATGTTTTTTTCTGAGCCTGATTCCTTCTTTAACTTCATCTTTTAATGATAATATCACTACCATTTCTTTTGTGTCTTTAAGTTCAACATGAATCAATTCCACAAGCAATTCTTGGTACAGATATCGTTTGTCAAGCAAAATCCGGTATGGGTAAAACGGCTGTGTTTGTTTTGGCTACATTACAACAATTAGAACCCGTAGATGGGCAGGTACATAAAACAGTTTCAAGTTTATCTTACACATATGGCAGTTTTCTTATATTGGTGTATTGCAGGTTGTCGCTATAATTATTTGTCATACACGCGAATTGGCATTTCAAATAAGTCGTGAATATGAGAGATTTTGTAAATATATGTCACAAGTGCGTGTTGCTGTTTTTTTTGGTGGTTTACCAACAAAAAACGATGAAGATTTATTGAAAAAAAATTGTCCACACATTGTTGTTGGCACACCGGGTCGTATTTTGGCGTTGGCTAAAAGTAAAGCATTGAATTTACGTCATGTTAAACATTTCATACTGGATGAATGTGATAAAGTACTGGAATCACTTGGTAAGTAGGCATTATTTCAATTACTAGAGTTAGAAAAACTAATACATTCACTTGATCACTTTAGATATGCGTCGTGATGTACAAGAAATATTTAAACTAACACCACATGACAAACAGGTTATGATGTTTAGTGCAACATTGAGTAAAGAAATTCGTCCGGTTTGCAAAAAATTTATGCAAGATGTAAGTATTATTTTTAGTTGTATTTACAAATAGTTCCCATAATTTCATATGTTCAATGATGTAAAAATTTGACGATTCCGATTCTAATGACGTCAAAATTATATTTGCACACTTATAAAATCTGAGAACATTATCTTTTTTATGATATTTTGTTGAACCGCGACAACATACTGTTTAATTAGGTTATATAGTTTCAGTTCAAAACCATCTTTATTTATTGAGATAATCACGTTCCTTACAGTCATACTTTCAAGGAACAAACTGTTATAAGTTAGGTGTCCATTTAACTTTGATTATCTTCAACAAAGGAATATTTGAAATATTCTATTGTTTTTTAGCCAATGGAAATTTATATTGATGATGAAACAAAATTGACATTACATGTATGTATACTTTCTATTAACATATATTAATAATTAAATAATTTTTGAAATATCATTTTTTATTTTAGGGTTTAAGACAACATTATGTTAAGTTGCGTGAAAATGAGAAAAATCGTAAATTAATTGATTTATTAGATAAATTAGAGTTTAATCAAGTTGTCATTTTTGTTAAATCCGTACCACGTTGTACAGCATTATGTAAATTGCTAATTGAACAAAATTTTCCTGCGGTTGAAATACATCGTGGAATGCCACAAGAAGAACGGTACATAAGTCAAACATTTTTGCTCTGTTTTGTTTTGTACTACATTTTATCTTATATTTTATTCTAGTTTATTACGTTATAAAGAATTTAAAGAATTTCAAACACGTATATTAGTAGCAACCAATTTATTTGGTCGTGGTATGGATATTGAACGTGTTAACATTGTATTTAATTATGATATGCCTGAAGATACCGACACATATTTACACAGAGTAAAGATTTTGATTTAATTTGTTTTTATTATTAAACAATTGCCTAAAAGACGAGATTAATTAATTAATTATCTCCAGCATACCAAGTAGCACACAACTACTCTAGGATAGAATCTAACATCGAGTTAATGATAGTCTAGTTGTTGACTAAATGACCGTTAATCAGCACGTGCCACATATCGCCACATGAATGATACCGTTTTATGATTTTTTTAGGTTGCACGTGCTGGTCGTTTTGGAACAAAAGGTTTGGCAATAACATATGTGGCAGATGAAAATGATGCAAGTGTATTGAATGATGTGCAAAGTCGATTCGAAGTACAAATAACAGAAATGCCCGATGAAATTGATGTCACAACATATAGTAAGTAGCAATTTTTCGTATAGCTAGATTTTTTCCTGTAGACTGATATATTAATCTGCACTAACTAAATTTTGTTCTTGTTTACTCAATCTAATCTTGATGTTTTATCTAATTTTAGTCGAAAATCGCTAATTGTATGTCATCATTCAATTATTCACAAAAAATTTTCAGGTGTATAAAAATTATATGACTAAAAAATATTTGTTACATTTGTTCTTGTTTCCATCTCTCTCTTTTTGATCTCACAAACACATGCACTCTCGTTCTATGAGAAAAATAAACAAACAATTTTGTCTATTTTCATCCGTTCTTTCCTTATGATGGTCTGTCTAATCTAGATGCGATGAAAAAAAAGTAAAAAAGATTCAATGAGCTTTCGTTTTTTTCTTACACATCCTCTTTTTCTGTCATCGTCTTTCTCTGTGTGTGTATTCTTTTTTTCCTTTAAATTTTTTGTTTTGTTTTTTGGTAAACAAAATGAATTTTTTTGGTACGTCGTTCTTGTAAAACAGAGAAGTACGGACGTATCCATGCGCGCGTCAGTTTTTCGAAACATAGAATGAGGAATAAAAACATCTTTTATGTTTTGTCTGTTTGTCATTTTTTTGTGGGATATGCACGCGCGTATTGTGTAGTCTTTTTCTCTTTCTTAATGTATGTTTGTTTTCGTGTGCGTGTATTATTATCATTTCTTTACTTGTTAAAATAAAAAATGTGGAAACATGAACAAAACAAGAAATCAGTAATTGTTATCAGTATCATCAATTAGCAACAACTTAGACCAACAGCTCTTAGTATTATGGAATTTTTTTGTTGATTATTTAGACTTAAATGCATCGAATTTTATGAAACATAATACGTATTCATGACGAAACATTGTGTAGTCGCGTAATATATGTAAATTGTCGTAAAAGAAAAGAATGGTTGTCAATCGCCAAGAGCATCAGAAGACCTTGAAAGCCGAAGGTTGAGAGGCAAGAATCGGACGAAATAGTTTTGACAGGAGACTAGTTTCGATCGCTATTCTCCAAGTTAATTTCACAAGAAACAAGATCGAACATACACAGTTTCTGGTTTTGCGAAAAGAAAGACTAGTGTTAGGTTAGTAATTTATAGATAAGGTCAAAGAACAAGGTCAAGAAACATTCAAGAAAATATCAAAAGTAAAAAACATCTCAGAAAGGACGGGGATTATTTGGTGAAATCGACCCATGCCTGAATTTCATCGACTAATCAAAGCCTAGATGCAGAATGAAGAGGGGAATTATTACTAGATATTTACTAGACCTTTGACCTACTCTCAGAAAAAAAGTTGGTGAGATCACATTTGATTAAGTTTTTACTGCATCTGAGGTATATTATAGATCGTATTTTTGGATCTTTCTCACGATTATTATATATCATTAGAAAGCTCTTGTTCTTCGCTGTATTTCTATATATCACATATACAGAAATAGTCGTTCTGAGGCCAAGTATACTTAGAAATACTTTTGGGTATGGAAAATGATCTTCTGCGTGCAAAAAGTCTCAGATATTCTATGTCAACATTTCTCATCCGGCCACTACAATAAATATACCATTCGACTTTTATCGCATAATAAGTGAGTTCTGATGAAGAAAATTGAGAATTACGAGCAGAATTCTGGCTTTGTAGAAACATTTCTAATGTCAAGGTGCCCTAGGACACTTTTCTCTATGTTATATATATCAAATTGTAGCTCGACAAAGTCTCTATCGAATGGTATATTTATTGTAGTGGTCGGATGAGAAATGTTGACATAGAATATCTGAGACTTTTTGCACGCAGAAGATCATTTTCCATACCCAAAAGTATTTCTAAACATACTTGGCCTCAGAACGACTATTTCTGTATATGTGATATATAGAAATACAGCGAAGAACAAGAGCTTTCTAATGATATATAATAGTCGTGAGGAATTGTGAAACTGAGAGAGAAAGATCCAGAAATACGATCTATAATATACATCAGATGCAGAAAAGCTTAACCAAATTTGATCCCACCAGCTTTTTTTCTGAGAGTAGGTCAAAGGTCTAGTAAGTACCTAGTATTTTCTTTGATAACTGTCTGTCAACAAAGCCGCTGGAAAAGAGATTTGTTTAAGGACGCACCAATCGGCTTATCGAAGACTATTCTCGGACATATTTGAAATTCCCGGTTCACACGTTTTCCCAATATTTGTACCAGTCCACGTGTAAGAAAAATTGTTCTTAGTTATCTTCTCAATGACCTCAGTTCTCTGTCATTTGCCAGGTATATTTTGTTAATAGTTTTTTGTAGGAAAATTTTCGTATCATCATTTAAAAAAGGTGAAACGAAAACATATGACTTACAAAATATTCAGGTCACTATTTATTCATAGAGACTCCGTTTTTTCACTTACATAGCCATTATTATTATCAAATTAAATATCATTATGGTATTATCACCAATGCTCAAAGTGAATCTTCGTTGAAACATTTTAGAATCCATATAAAACATCTAATAATGTAAAAGTTTGAAGGGTTTATTTTGAAGTACATGAATGGTTTTTAGTGAAGAAAGCACTACTCATTTTTTTGATAATTCATTGAGACATTTATTTGATGCCTACTAGCAAAGTTCGATGCGACAAAAAACCAGATCTAAGAAAAAATGATTAGTATCACTATTTCAACCTTTTTACTTTTGTTTCTGCATGATGGCACAATTAGTTTTTGGTAAAGTGTCCGAATTGTCATACTTTCGATAGAAATCAACTACTGATAACACCTTGTAGATTGCTCAATGGACAGCGTGAAATAAATGCTGGCGAAAAATATTTGTCTCTCGAGCTGAATGAGCGTTCGACTCAAATTTCGCGCATCTGTGTATTATTTGTTCACAATTGAAGATGATGTTCGTTTTCGGGTACTACTAAAAGACGCGAAGATCCACGAATATCCCAAATTAAAATCTGAATTAGCCCATCGATAGAGCTCGAACTGAATATAGCAACGCCTAACGAACACCCAAAAAAGTGTGCCAAATTCATTCCCAGGTTGTTCTGAGCGTACTGGTACCATTTTCAACTAGAACAAAAATCGGGTTCATTTGGGCGTTCGTGGATGTTCGCGTCTTTCAGTAATACCCCTCGTTTTCTGTCGAAACCGACTGTACATTGTTTGTTAAAATAAAGTAGACTCATCGTTGGTTTCATTATTAACACAAAATTGCATTTAAACAAACTGTTTAAATCGTGCATGACTTTAGATATGTGGTTTGACGATGCCCAACTCGATAACTTGATTTGTCGGAAATATTTTATCAACCGTGCATGAGAGACGCGTCCGAATGAAACAGAACGAAGATAAAACGCGTTTGGATTCGTTTTACCTGCGTTTTGTTTCATTCGGACGCGTCTCTCTCGAAAGAAAAAAACACCGATCTGCAAATGATATATCGTAATAAATTTTACTGCCTTTATAGAGTCGCTCTCGAGCTTTCCGAAAAAGTTTGATTTTTTCGAGCCAGTTGTTCAATCTCAAACAAATCTGAATCAAACGTGACTAAAAGAAGGTCGGAACTTTTTAGCTGTAAAAAATTCTAAATGATTCTTTAAGTAAGTCGAGAAAACCACTCGTCTAGCTCTATGTTAATAGATAATGGTTTTACATCTCCAACAAACAAACATATTTCAAATCTAGCACAACATTGTTTTTTCCTCAGCGTTTGTAAAATAAATCAAATTTGTGCTCAATATGTTTTACTTTCGGTTTAACGTCTTCAACGAACAATTGTAGAACTGCACTATCCATGAGTATACCAGCATAGATAAAATTTTTACTTCGTTTAACATTTGATTGTATAAGCAGCTCAATCAAGAACAAATCCCTGTATAACTGATGGAGCTATATTTCCTATACGATGTTGTTGTCGTCATACATTACTCACAGAGAAACAACCTTTCTGAGTTTTATTAATTTAAGGCGCTCCAAATTCGAACGTCGAGCACTATTTTATTTTCACTTCAAATATGCATTATTCGATAACGAATTTCATGCTGATTAAGAATATGTTACTTTGAATTGTTTTATTGCGCTTTTCATCTACACCTTTTGTTTGACGGTAGTCATCTTGCAAGCCACGTGCAACCTTTTGGTTAAGAGGTAGAGACAAGTTTTAAAAAGCCACTCGCTTCGCCGTTCAATTTAGAACAAAAGTATGATCATTTTTTTCGAAATCTTTTTTTATTCCGGAGAAAGTACATTTTTTCTGAATCAGGAGAGAAAAATCGGAATTCTGCCGGTAATTCTTTATTTTCTTCATCAAAACTCGTTTCTTATGCAATAAAAATATCAGAGTTAGTGTCGAAAACCGATTCGAATGATATATGTTTCGAAATTTTTCGTTGATTTTTCCACTTTTGGGTGAAAATCTCAGTAATTTTTCGACGTGAAAATTCGAAAAAAATAAAGGCGGTCTAGTTTTGGAGGTTTACTTAACAGAGATAAAATACAAAATTATTTCCTTTGTTTGTGAGGATCGTTCATATTTCTATAAAAAAAAGCGTTATGCAGAATAAACAATCAAGTCTGAACAATTATTGTCAAGAAATAATGTTATTTGTTATAAATATCTTCAGAACACTAGAAAAAAGTAAGAATTTATATGATAAAAGTAAGAGAAAATTTTAGTTGTTTATGCTATAAGTTACATATCTTTAATAACTTTATCTTTCATATATTCTAGTATGTTCCCTTTATTTTTAGTCTTACCATCAAAGAAAGTAATAACTACTTCTGCTGGTAAGAATCATATCTCAAAATTTGATAATTATTTCTATATAAATACTCTACTTAGAATATAATACTATTCAAAATGTTTTTTTTAGAAGGTTGTTCACCATATACAAGGGATGTAGAAGAAGGAAAAAGAACAAATTAGAAGGTGCCATAATGCCATAGTGCTTTCAGGCATTCGACAGTAGTGGAGTATAGAAACTACCGGATATGGACAGAATTATCATAGAACCAGGATATTATCCCAAAGGCACAAAATAGTGCTGAACGTGGCAAACTCGATGCAGAGTGAATCGTGCTCTCTGCTATCAGATGATGACTTTTAACGAATATTAACGAGATACGTTAGATCGTCATCGCATGTCCGTTTATTACACTCTACATCTAAAAGAAATTTCTTTGTATGTTAGTTTAAATATGTTTGATTTTAGTTCAATTTTCTTCTTTGAGAAAAGCGTTAACATTTTGAATAAGATTACGACTCAATATAACAGTAATTTGTTTCCAAATTGTCAAGGTTAGATCTTAAAGAGAACGAATAAATTGAATAGATGAAGGTAAAGATTATTGTTTATTGGTCTAAATATGACTTCAAAGAGTTGTTTTTTTGTTTTTTATAAGATGTACTCCAAGTTTATTTTCAAAGTGTATAACGTGATTATATTTTTTTCAATTTTATTTTAATATACATAAATAATTTTGTTCGAATGAATTGTGTCATCCTAGTTGTAATCACATTCATATGCTTTATTTTTGTTGAAAAATGAATTTTCAGATCGAACTTCTATTACTGTTTGTTATTATTAAAAAGAGGATGGATAACGAATTATAAAAGTAACTGTATCCAGATCTCTAGAACTTCAAACTAAAATTATCAATTTTCTCATATTTTTTTCCCTGATTAATTACAAAATACATGTTTTTAATAAAATGAAAATTTATGTTTTCATAACAGGTGATTACACGAGGAAGTTTTCTTCTCATTTCTATTTTCCCGTGATTGACAGAATGAAAAGAAAAAAAGTTCAAAAAAAAATCTGTTTTTTTCTGAAATAATGACAGTGACAGTGATGATGATGATTGTTTGATTTTAAGTGACAAGCGCTTATTTGTATATATATATATATATAGTTTTAACAGTGAAATAAAAAAAAAAGAAGAAAACTGACGATGGTCGTTTTTTTCTTTAAAAAAGCGACACGTTAAAAACATGCAGAAGTAGTAGCAATTTTACAAAACAAAACACAAATAATTTTCATCCATGTAGTGTTGTATGAATGAATAAAAAAAATATAAAAATAAATTGATGTTTTAAACATCTCAGAAACAATTTAACATGACAAAATCATAATTGAACAAACAAAAGAACCGTTTTAAAATATCAATAAATAGTGATGGTGATCGAAGTTCCTGTTGTTCAAATAATTAGTGATTCACAGGACGCAGCGGATAGTGAAAAAAAATTAGATGAATTAGATGAAACCACTCCTGGTGTACCTTTAACAAGTGTCTTAGGGAACAGGTAACAAAAATTTCATTTTCTGTTTAATAAAGACGTGTGATATGATGTGACTTGGATGGTAGATCGACAGGTTTATGTATTATTTATAGAGAATTTTAATCGAAGAAAATCTCAGAGTCAATCATAATTCTTTTTCATTTCTTTTAAAAGGATGTCCTCTCAGTTCGTCCTAAATTGACTTCCCAATTCGTTCCATCAACACTTCTCTCTCAATTTGTCCCTAGTATCCATGCTCACCCCTTAAAATAAATAAGCTATTGTATCATTGAACAGTTTACACTGCGAGGATGGGTATTGTAGACAATACTAGATGAGACTACATGGCAAAATGTGCTATCTTAGGCTAAGATAGCACAGTGGCTAAGATTCTTAGCCACTGTCACAAAGTTAAATTAAATAAATAAGTTAAACTGTCTTGTTCATCAAAATATTAATGTTCACATCTACTGAAAACGATAAACTAGTTTTGAATCATAATGGGTATCAATACACCAAAAAACGAGCAAACAAAACAAATAATCGATAGCGGTGTGTGGATCGAACATTTTCTAGAACAATATCATTATTTACAGACGATGAAATGAATCAACACACATGCAAACCAGATACTATCAAAGTCTGCATTGATATTGCTGTTGATAATATAAAAAAATGAGCAAGAAAGAAAACACTACTTATTCCAAAAACATATTCACAAGAGATCGTCAAAGTAAGAGTTACCAGTCCTGGTCTTGCAATTGGTCGTGCATTTTCAAGATTTCCGAATGTTGATACTTCACTTTATTGTCGTAGGACGTTTCTATTACCCCAAATTGCCAACAACTACTGATGAAATCGCTTTCACCGTCTTATGGAGGTTGCTTAATTAGCTTACACTAATTAAGTGTAAAGTAATATGAGACGAATTTCGAATTGAGAAAAAACCTTCATGGGACGAAGTGAGAAGTCAATTTGGGACGAATTGAGAGAACACCTTTAAAAGATACTGGTACCTTAATATCAAATTATGTCAGTCAAATAATGTCTGAAATGCGTTTCGAAGGCGAATAAAATTAAAGATTCCTAATTATGTTCATCCTATTTTGACTAACGTATACTCTCACTATTTCATTCATTTATGTATATAAGAATCATTTAGACTTACTTATGAACCATAGATCATATTACTAAGTTGTTAGAAGAGTATCGTTATTTAAAGTACAAATCTATTGTTGATACTTTCTCCATTAAAAGATAATTTATACTTGTTGTTGTCATAAAACAATATTTTTGATATGATCAAACTTGTTCTTCTACGGATATTGTCCTTTTTACAGGAAAGAACAAAATCAAAAACATCATCAATTTTTTTCTCATTTCTTATAATAGTATTATATTATAAGAAAAGTATATGATGTATACAATACGACATACGACCTTATCAGTGCATCAAATTACTTCTTCTTTTCTCTTCTCTTTTAGAATTAAAAACTCCTTAAAGTTTAAAAAACGGTATTCTTCTTCATTGTATACCTTCACCAAAAAAAAAAAAAAACAAAGAAGAAAATCGAGTATACTTACTTTTCATTTTCTAAATCGAGAGAAAAAGACGAAGAGGGAAAGAGAACAATTATTCGATCTACTCGGATGATTGTGTTATTGTGATTAGTTTCTGAGAAAAAGAGGAAGATGATGATGAACAATTGTACGTAGAAGTGTATAGGTTGTGAAATTCAAGAGCTTTTTCTATCTCTTTTAAAATAAAAAGAACAACGCCGACACACTCACTCTCTTTTTTATTCTTTTGATGATCTATTTTATCAAAAAATGATGAGACCACGAAAATCTGCTCGAACCAAGTAGGATCGTAATTCATTTTCATCTCTTTAAAAACTGTTTATTCTCATTTTTATTATTTTGTTATTCTTTTAGCAATGAATTAATCAGTATTGAAAAGAAGTTACGTGTAGAAGATTTTCGTTTACTACGATATCGTTTTAATAATTCAAATCAATCAGTTAGTGCTGCTGATCAAACAGTCAATCTTTACGATGATAATGAAAAATATTTGGGTAAAATCTTTTTGTTATCAATAATTATTTTCTATGGTAAATGACAACGTTAAAAACTTCAATTTTAGGATCATTGAATAAAGAAGATTTTATAGAATCATTTGAAACCATACTCGATGTTAATCAATATCGAAATCAGTTAGAAAAACTATTTGACAAGGTTAGTAACTATTCTATGAAACTTCTTTTAACTAAGATCTTGTGAATAGAAATTTCAAGATATTGGATAAATCTCGTCAAGATGTTTTAAGATTTGTGATAAAAATATTTTTCTATTTTCTTTTCATATATGAGAGTCGTAATCATCAGATGTATGATTTGTATGTGATCGTAGACTCTTCGTTGAACAGAAGTTATTTTAAACAACAAAAGTTTTGAAAAAGAGGAGTCAACATTCTCAAAATCTTGAGTTCTTTGAAATTTCAAGAATTTTGTCGTTTTCTTATCACAATTTGACTGAAAATAAAGAAATCTTTATTAAAATCTAATTTAAACGTTGAAATGGATCATAAAATAAAATTGCATCAGTCTTTTGAGTATTCCTCTTGTGTACTATTCCTCTTCATCAATAATCTGTTGGTCTGCTGCTATGATCTTAGTTAGGCATGTAGTAGTTCCAGTTTTTAACTGTGAGAACTGGAACTGCTGGAAAAAAGTTTTGAAATGAATTCAATAGAAGTTTTAAATTCTATTGAAGAAAACACGATAAAAAAATCAAAAATTATTTTAATAGGAATGCTTTTCGAAGCTGAAGTTTAAGGAGTATAAGTAATTGATTATAGAGCTCCTAACGGAACTGCTTCTATGATTTAAATAATCTACTGCGATCTCTATGAAATATTCTGTGCATTTTACGCATCTCTAAGTAAAGTCACTCGTGGGACAGCATCATAAGCGTTTGTGCATACCTTTAGGTATGATTTGTGTCAAAAGCAAAGTAGAGTAAAAGTTTTGTGTGAGGACTTGCAAAACGATCCTCTGAGTGCTCAAGAGTTTCGTAACTGTTTTGATTGTAGAAACACTTTTTCTATTTCATATGTTTCTATGATGCTGCCTCACGAGTGACTTCACTTAGAGATGCGTAAAAAGCACAGAAAATTTCATACAGATCGTAGTAGATTCTAGTCTGAACAATTCCAGTTCTAAACAGTTCCAGTACATAATCTTAGCTTTAAATAAATTATCAAATTTTTTATTCTACTCTTGTTTTAACCTTTATTAGAGCGTTTTCTAAACAAAACTAAAAGAAGTGGCAATAAATAAATAGAAATAATTGTAAATATATTCTAGCTCAATTCAAAAGAAACTGGTTTAATTAATTGGAATGATTTTTGTACGTATATGTTACAACATTATCAAGAAGAAGACTATGAGAATACTCTGCGTACATCACCATTTAATAGTGAACCCAAAATACGTCATGTACCACATAATAAGGTGAAAATGAACATATTTTTCTTCTAAATAATAAAACATAAGAATATTTATTACATTATTTAGCAAGAATTAACGGCAAAAATTTTACATTTGGAAAATCCTGTTAAATTTGTTAATATAAGCAAGGTATACTAATTATAACTATGATTAACAATTAATTGAATTTTAATTTCATATAGGAAGGTTATCTAGGATTATGGACAACAAATCTTGTACTAGAAAAAACATATTCAGCTGCTGATGAATTAGATGATGGTTTAAATAATCGTCGACGAGCTGGAATGTGGGTGACAGATGCTATTTATATGACAGATACCCATAAACTTGTTATTGCATCAACAAGTAGAGATTTAAGATTTTTTACAATATCAAGTGAAACATTTTTAGAAGAATATGCATTATTTGGCAAGATGAACACATTTTAAAATTTTTTTTTGTTAAAAATATACAATGATATTTAATTTTTAGGTCTTAAAAATGTACCCACATGTTTAGATTATTATGCAAGTGATAAAGTAAGATAGATCTTAATAATTACTTAAATAGTTTCTCCCATACATAATTATGTTTTTTGAGAGTGCCAATGGTGAGTCAGCATTGATGTTTGGCGATGATTGTGGTTATATCCATATATTATATTTTAAAAATCCCATAAATGCTCTATTCGATCCATTAAGGAAAAAATCGGATGCAGCTAAATTAGAGAAAACAGATGATGCTACACAGAGAATATTTTGGGAGGTATTTATTACATCTTAATTTATCGATATTTTCACTCATTTTTAGTTAAATATTTTGATTTTTACTCGGATTAAGAGACTAATAGAGTATTCCATTTCCATTCAAATGATATATTTAAAAAAAAAATATTCCAAAATTATTTTAATTAAAAATTTGGCAAAATATGAAAATCTCTCTTTCTCTCACTGTTTTTTTTTCGTAAAACACATGGTTTTCAACATCGCAGATGGATGAATGTATTTGAAAGAAGTACATGCGCGCTCAAGAAAAGCACGAAAAAGTTCTTGATGAGTACAGCGAACAAATGTCAACAATATTTACTTCTAAATGAAATTTGTTCGGTGCGATTGATTATCAATGAATGAAAAGTATTTTTTGGCGTAGAGAACAAGAAGCGATAAATAATTTTACTGCGAAAACATGAGTTGGCATTGAAAATCGCAAAACATGTATCTTTAAACATTCAATCGTTATCTGAATTCTATTCTGGTTATTAAAGTAATCAAAGACATTTACAGTATAATGTTGATGAACTTTTTGTATTTGACCAAGTTTTTGTTCCAAATAATTATGAAAAAATATACATCATTAGAATGGGAATCGAATACTCTATTTAGTTGTGATAAAATCAAAAATTTCAAAATGTTTAAATAAAAATGTATGAAAATAATAGACTTAAAACTGTATTGTTTTACATTATATTCATGATCGGTAACATATAGGAATTGAAAGATCATGAAAAATATGTTCGCTATTATTCAATGGGTCAAATACATGGCGAATATATTCGAAAAATTTTGTATGTACCCCATAATAATTCAATTATTGCATCAAGTGGTGATAATCGAAATTCATTAATTATTTCAAATGTAAATAAACTTAAAAAACCTTATATATTTCGATTATATAAGGTATGTATTGTATATTATAATAGAGAGATCAGATACATGTATTTTTTAATATTTAATTGATATTATCTAGGGTTGTGAATGTTTTGACTACAGTCGAACATTAAATCTTCTTCTTACCGGTGGTGCTGATTATTTGGCTCGTATTTGGAATCCATATGTAACATCAAAAAATATTTCAATTCTTGAAGGTCATCATGCGGCTGTTATCGATATTAAAATAAATGATCGATTAAAACAATGTTATACATTTAGTAAAGATGCGGTAAAGATAATAAATAAATTGTATTTGACATATAATAGACGTTATATAAAATTTAGGTTGTAAAAGCATGGGATCTAAAAGAATTTATATGCATTCAAACAATATCAATTCGATTTCCAAGTACATTATCAGGAAAAACGCCTAGTTTTGGATTATTTGCAACTGATTTTTATGTGAATACAAATCAAAATTCTGGTATGTATGTATAAGAATATATAAATATATAAATATTTAATTAAAATTGATTAAATACAAATATTTAGATTCAATGCCCGGTGCATTAGTATTAGCCTGCAATGATTATTTGTCCTTAATGAAATTGGGTCATGATAGTTCAAAAGATAGTTCTTTATCTGAAACACATAATGCACCATTGAGTTGTGCTATTTATAACAAGAAATTAAAACAAGTATATAATTATTATATACGTGTTTAATATTGTCTATTAGTTGTTGTTGTTTTTATTTTTAGCTTATAACATGCGCGGATGATTCGAGTCTTGGTGCATGGGATATTGAAAGTGGTCGAAAAGCATTTTTTATTGCCGATGCTCATGAAGGCGAAGAAATAACATGTGTTAATATTGATAAAGCATGTAGAAAAATTGGTACGGGTGCTAGAAATGGAGTTGTGAAAGTACGTAATTAATTTATTTTTTTTCTATTTTAAAATCTATTTTATCTAATTTTAATAAAAAAAGTTAAAAAAAATTGTAGATTTGGAATGCTGCTAATGGACACAATATTCATATTTTACCAAGTATAGATGATTCTGAAATTACCGGAATTATATTTGCTGATAAAGGATTAATTACTGTTGGATGGTCAAGAAAAATTGTCAAATATTCCGATATTATATCGGAGGTAAATTATTAAAGTCTGTTTTTAATAAATAGTAATGAAAAAATAATCATTTATTTAGGATAAAGATGATGAACAAAAAGGGGCGCGTGAGGTATAGACTGAGAACATAATTCTAATTTATTGTACATCTAACAAAAAAAAAATTTGAAAAATTTGAAAAATTTTTTACTAGCTCTAACAAACACATGAAATTTTTTTTTTTTTTTAAACTCACCTGTCAGTTTGTTTCTGACAGCAGAATTCATATTTATTTGTTTTTACAATCTAATTAAGATATAAATATATATTTGTTTAGCTTGTTCTTCCAAAACCAGATTTAACATGGCGTGGTTCACAAGTTCATAAAGATGATATATTATGTTGTGAATTTTTGTTACCAAATATTATGTGTACAGCTAGTTATGATGGTGAAATCAATGTTTGGAGTGTGGATACAGAAAAATTAATTATTTGTCTAAGAAAAGCTCCAAAAGTAGATACGTAAGTATACTGTAATTTAAGAAGTTCCATTTACTGTTTACTAATTTTTTTATCTTTTTTTTTCTAAAGGACAAAATCGGTATCAGATGGCCGAGAGAGTGCAATTAGAGGTTCCAAACGACCTAATTCTCGTCATCTCAAATATGAACAAATACCTCGTGGACAACCAATTCCAATTGATAAATTATTATTTTTAAAACATCGTGCTAAAGAAAATATGAAATTAGGTGTATTGTTTTCAAGTGAAGGTGGCTATTTGTATTGTTGGTCATTGTATGGTGAAAAAAAGAAGATGGCTTGTTTTTATGCTTCTTCGAAAGAAGGTGAATCCATATTGGCATTAAGCACAGATCAAAAGAATAATCGATTAATTTGTGGTGATACACGTGGTGAAATTCGTGTGTGGGATATTGAACATTATTGTTCACAACCAGAATTAGTAACAAGTGATATAAATAATGATGAACCACCTCTACTAATTGCATTTCAAGCACATCATTCAGTTATTATTAATTGTGAATGGATCGATTATAAAGAAAATGAATATCTAATAACATCATCGACAGATCATACTGCTCGACTATGGACAATGAATGGCGAAGAAATCGGAATATTTGGACAACGAAATTTTTGGGATATTGAATTGTTGTTAACAACAAGAGAGAATGAAACAAATGATAATCAAGATGAAAGAGGTATATGGTTTTTTTTTCCAATGATTAGGTGTTTGCATTTGATAAACTTTAATTTTTAGATTTTGTCTCAACAACTAAGAAATCAAATAACGATCTACCTCCAGAGATTCAAGTTACAACCGAAGAAAATGCACACATATCACGACCAAAATCTATGAAAAAAGAAGTTTCAGTTGATATATCAGAAGTAATGATCTTTTTCTATGTGTATCATTCTACGTTGATTGTTTCCACTATTGAAGGTCGATCAACGAAGTATAACGTTGCCGGCGCTACCTAGTGCACCGCAAAATTCACAAGAGCTCGATAATATATCAAATAGAGCAAAAACAGCCAGTCTATCACAGGTTACTTGAAAATATATTTTTCTATCTGCGTTTTCATTCGCATCTCGTTTATTTTTAGTCAACTTCGCTTGGATTAACGATTGAACGAGGTTTAACACAACAAAAATTTTATCGTCAAGAACGACGAAATCGTATTAGTGAAATCGATGGTAGACAACTGACAAAAGGTGGTGTGTGCTTCACACCATTTGCTTTATTAACAACCCAGGCATGTCAACATTATCAGTCAATTTCTTAGAATAAAACGGCTTTGTTTTCAGGAAATTGACCTACCCAATTTTGACAATACGTCAAATTATGCTACCGCTATGAATCACTCTCAACAAACCTCAAAACGTTCAAATATGGGGGACCTAACTCAATTTTCATCGTTCGATGACAGTGAAACACGAGATAAATTAACATTGCCACCAATAAGTCGACAAAAAACATCGATGACAACGGAAGATAAATATAGTTTACCATCAAGAAACAATACTTTTATGAAATCGGTGTCAGAAATTGTAAATTAATATTCATTTAGTTTTATAAAAAAATAAAATTTCTTATTTCTTTTCTCTTTTGTGTTAAATTTTCTTTATAATTAACCATAAATTCATATCTACAGAGTATTTCAAAAGTCACTACCGAAAAAGCATTTCTAAAACTTCGTCATTTCTTGGCCAAATGAGCTCTTTTTTGTTTGATTGATAGAGAAATGTTTAAAAATTTGGTAAGTTGTTGATCATCTCGACTCTCACCCTAAAGAATGTCCAGTTTGTCTGGTCCTGAAAATAGAGTGAAGACTTATTTACTTACAGGTATCTCTTTTTTTCTTTTTTTCTGGTCAGTTCCAAGGTCACAACAAGAAAGTGATAAAACCAAAATCAAGACAGTCTGCTTTTTCTACTGATCAGACAAACAGTAAATTTTGGTCTGGTCTGGTCTTGGTATTTTCTGAGAAACAGACACTGATCAGGTTCAAGACCAGATCTGGATTTTCTTTTTCATTTTTCAGCCAGCAAACAGTCGTCTTAGCATTTCAGATGAACTAAATATTACTCCGAAGCAGACTGATATGCCGCGACCACATAGAATAGATAGTCACATCTCATTTTACTTTCATGAAATTATTATTATTCTCTTCCTCTTTGTCTGTTACAAAAGTGCCCATTTCCCATTGAAACCTCTTGCAAACCAAGATCTCGAAAAACATGACATACACAAATGATAGACATATTAGTTGACAAGAGAAAGTGATCACTCTTAATCTGTTTTTCAGTTCTTCATCTAGTGCTTACGGCCATACCACGTTGAATGCACCAGTTCTCGTCCGATCACTGAAGTTAAGCAACGTCGGGCTCGGTTAGTACTAGGATGGGTGACCGCCTTGGAATACCGAGTGTCGTAAGCTTTTTACTTTTTCTCTTGTTTTTACGTGTTTTCCTAATAAATTTAAGTTCTGTGTTTTTAGTCACTCTTTAGGAGCCTTGCAACAAAATATGGAAACAAGACATTACTTATTGTAGCATCATTTCTCTATTTATTTTTGATATAGATTGCTGTTTTATCTGTAGTTTTTTCTTCAGGATAGTAATTCTAATAGAAACTTAGGCAATCATTAAAGATGTACAAAAAGAGTTTTGAAATTTCAAGAAATTTGATCAAAGTGAAACATATTCCATCTTATGCGAAGCGATTCGTGCTTCTACACAAAAGAAGAACATGTAAAAACAAGAGAAAAAGTAAAAAGCTTACGACACTCGGTATTCCAAGGCGGTCACCCATCCTAGTACTAACCGAGCCCGACGTTGCTTAACTTCAGTGATCGGACGAGAACTGGTGCATTCAACGTGGTATGGCCGTAAGCACTAGATGAAGAACTAAATATGTTCGTATCATTTGCCACATATCGAGGTCTTACTGCACAAATTTGTATTGCCAGCTAGTTATTAAAAGCAAGTTGAAGAAGTGTTACAACATGTTAAAACTTGTTTTCTGACTATCAAATCTCTAGTCAATCATAGCCCATCCATCCCATGCTCTTCACCACACAAAACTATATATCTTGACTAGATATATAAATTGATAGCTTTTGTGGCAGTTGAACTAAGTTTTAACTGTTGTAGTTTGTATATTGGATAACTGCTGATGAGGTAAGAGCAGTATCACAGCATATTCCTAGAATATGTCGCCTTTAGAAAATGGTAGCCTTAGAAAGCAAATGGTGCTGTAGAAAACTGTTTAACAGAATTAGTGTTTTGATTATTTTCAGAAAGCATCATAAGCAGCATGATAAAATCAAATTTTAACAATATTGGACATGAACTGTTAATCGAATGATTATTGAATCGAGTCAACGATACTTGTTATATTGAAATTAGTGATTATTAATACAGAATATCTATTAAATGTAAAGCTTGAATTTATACTGGATATTGTCTGCTAATTAATATTAATTAAAAACTTTTTAATTAAATGCATTTTAGCCACAGTTTCTTACAAACGTTTTTAGCTTTTTTGAGTTGCAAGATAAAATGATTTTTTCTGTGTTTATAAACATCATCCCCATGGCAAAAAAATAAATTTAACTGGTGTTGCTCCGTTGCTAGAAGAAACAATTTTTTTAAGTCAGCAAGGAAAAATAAGAAAAAATACTTGTGATTATCGATTTTCACAATCAAATTTCACTCTTTTTGCAAAGCCAATGTCATATTCAGAATCAGTGTCAAAAATCAAGCCGAATGATCTTTCTCACGACTCTATGCAATAAGGCTGACTTTTTTTCGAATTTTTAGCTCAGAAATGAAAATTATGCCAGGCAAAAATCATTTAGATATTGAATGAGAATAAAATAGTTTTAAAAGATAAAGAATGATAAAGCTGAACATTTGGCTTATTTTTGAAAATTTAGTAAATTTCACGATTTTTTATTTTCTGAAGTGAAAATTAAACATTAAATAGGTAAAATTGTCATTTTTCAAATGAGTTCTATGCAACCATGTTAAAAAACGCAAAAGACTTCCTGCATTTTTGAATTGCTGGTACGAAAAAAAGTTAGACTCTAAGATAAAGTCTGAACTATGTGGTAAAAATCTGGGCTTTTCTAAATGGATCAAAGAAAAAAGAGGTCTCCTTAAATAGAAAAGGCAGAGAGAAAAATACATTCTTTCCAGAGCTAGTAATGTGACTGGATTGGAATCATGAGTATTTTCTGGAGGACATGTAACATTACATCAGTCACTTTTTACAGAGTATTTACGAGAAGAAAGACCACTGCTACTGGGTATGAAATATTCAATTAAAATATTTGTCTGTACAGCTGACGAAAACATGTTATCAATTATATAAACATGCACTTAAATAACTGTTTACTTATTATGTATCTTTTGTTTGCTACAAGCGCAAATTTAATGTGTTTTTCGTTCGTCAGCGCAGATTAGTGATGTGCTACAATGCAGACATTGTTTAGATTATTTGCAAGAATTGAAAAACTATCTTACATAAATTTTTCAACGACACTTACAACCATAAGGATATTTGTACGAATATATTTGTTTTGTTAATTTTGTGTTCAATATAGCTGCACGAAACAAGAGCAAAATGAAAGAGATAATACAAAAAAAAGAAACAAGGAGAAAGAGTAGGATATGAAAACAAAACACGGTCCAGTAAAACAAACACATCGTCAGTATGACATTAGTCAACTTTTCTATTATCATTCAACATAGCAATCCATATTATATACTGTCCACCAGATCGAAACAAGATCGAATTATAAGAATAATCTCTAAATCCTAATAAGACAATGAGTTTTCAAAATATACAAACAGGAACTAGTGTGTGTATAAAACATATACTTCCACTAAACTCCAGAAAACATTATTTATACAATGAAAAAAAATTTTTAATTAATAGAAAGAAAGAAATACACGATTATAGGAGAGAGCATCCAAGAAAGCAAACACACAAACACATGCACGTAAGCAAAAAAGAATATATACAATCATATAAAAAATTTATATGACAAATAGAAAAGATGCATTGCAAACAAAAAGATAGGGTAAACAAACTATACAACAACAAACGACAAAAATACGAAAAAAACTTCTTTTGTTGGAAAAAATTAAACGAAAAAATAGTATAAGATCCAAAACAAAATGTCAGTTGAAAAAATGGTAGTCAGCATAAGGCTTCCATGAGATTTGGGTATATATATGAGTGTGTGTACGTGATAAAGTAGTAAAAGGGAACGTATAAAAAACTGAGACATTATTCAATTTTTTTTTTGATCGTAATCAAGATACCTGAAGACAGATGATAGACAGATACCTAAGTTCCGGTGCATATACTTCACTAAAAATGAGATTCTAAGAACTTAGTCTGTGAGGTGTAGGTTTCCCGTCTGTTTTTCGTATAGCAAACATCTCAACTAAATGGCAGTGGAATAGAGTGGATATTACATAATGATAGTTAATACATAACTTCGTATAACGTTGCTTTTTTATCACCTGACCCGGTTAATATATATCTATCATCTGTTGAAATGTCACAACATAAAACTGAACTAGATTCTTTTGATTGAAATAATAAAAAGCCTTGTGGTGTTTTACACGCATGAATAAAGTTATCTTTGCCAGCTGATATAAACCATTTCCCTTGATGGGAAAATTTTAATGAGAGAACACATGATTCATGTAAATTCAACGTATATTTATCTTGTTTTTTATTAATATTAATTAATTCAACTTGACTCGATTCCATTCCAACAGCTAACCAATCACCCGATGGACAATAGCCAAGTGTAAATATTTGTGATTGAAAATCATATATTTCTTGTTGTTTACCACTTGTTATATCCCAACAACGAACAGTATTATCTAAATAATAAAAACATTGTCATATTACACAATTTAAAGATTGTAGTTCGAGTTTGTTCTCAAGGGACTAAATTAAGTTTGAAATTTCTAAGAGCATCATGTGCTTTCTATTGTATTTCATAAATTTTTTTCATTGGAAATGGTAGGAAACGACGTTTAGAGCTGACTCCACTAAAATGCCGACGTTTTAAGAAATTACACTTTTTTCAAAAACGGAATAGCACCGAAGAAGAATTCGTAAAAATGAGTGGCAAAATTTCCTCTCAGTCGAGAAGATGGAACTTACACTGCACAAAATGAAACTGCGACAAAATTTAATGAGTTAACTATAGCTTTTCTTTACTAAAGGCTAAGAAACAATAGCAGTATTTGATCATCCGGGAATATTACGCAAATTTTATTAATCTCTTGAGTTTCTGATAATTCGTTTCGACATCACTCTTCAGTCAATTTTACACTATTGTTTTAGTAATTATCAGTACTTTTCACGAAAAAGGAGGTAAGAGGATATTTTTTAAAGGATGGCAAAGGGTCAGAACTAGTTTGCACATACCAAGTCCTCCTGTCCACATTTTTTTTCCATCTGGACATATGTCGATACACGATGTTCCATCTGTATGTCCTTGAAATTGTTTAATTAATTCTTGATTATGTATATCGTAAATGGCTATTGTACCGTCTGAACAGCAACAATAACATAATTTTGAATCTTGTGGTCCAATTGCTAAAGCATAACAAGCGGGTGCACTCAATTTTAATTCACCTTTAATACGTGGTGATTGTAGCGATGATTGTGATTGTGATGTCGGTGATGAATTGTTGTTAGGCGTTGATGATTGTGTGAAAGATAGATCACAAATTGAAATAATGTTTGCTTCACCACCGACAACAAGAGTTCGATCATCTGACAATAGTTTACAAAATCGAATATAACTGTCATCATTCAAACATTTAAAATTACATAATGGTTGACGAATGGCGCCGGTTTGTTTTAAATCCCAGACTTTAACACAACCCTTTCCACCCTAAAGTAGATACGACAGATCATAGCTAATTCGGCAATGTAGTATTAATCTAGAAATTCAGACTCATCTCTCTGTCATACTGCTACAGTCAAGTAAAACTAAAACCTGTTGATCAAACTAGAGTAACAATCTAGCTGAGGCATCGATTATCGACTTTTATTTTTGCTTCGCAAACTTTTTGTACTTAGTAACAGAGATAAAAACGAAGATTTTTAAAGTATGAAAACATTACCGTGTAGATTCGTTTCGATTGTTCACTGATTGTTACAGCACAAACCACTTCTCCATGTAATAATGTTGCTAATTCTCTCGCCGAATTTGGTATATTTACACCACCTAACGCTGTTTCTGGTGACATTGTTATTGGTGTTGTTATTTGATTTCCGTTTGGATCCGTCGTTGTAAAAAATGAATAGGCTTGATTCATCAAATGATTTCCACCTCCAGCACCGGCATTTCGTTGAGCAGCGGCTACAGCAGCACTTGAATGACAAAGAATATTGATAATAATGAGAAAATCATTTTTAAAAAAAACACTTACGCTGCAGCTTGTTGTTGTTGATGTGAAGATTGTAATAATCCATGTTGATGTGCCATAAGCGCTTGTGCTGCAGCAACATCCACTAAAATATGCAACATTCTCTAGATCAAACAAAACGTTCTCTATTTCTAATACAATGAATAAACTACCTTGAGAAAATGCATGAAATGGTGACGGTCCAAATGGCGAGTTCATCAACGCTCCTGAATGATGAAGAGCATTTGGTGTCAGACCGAAAGCGGCTGCAGCTGCTAATGCTTGAGCTTCTTGTGCTGATGTTGGGAATGCTCCAGGGAAACCAAAGCTTCCTGGTGGCACACCTAAAAAATAACCGCAATTAAAATAGATACTGGAGTGTCTGTAACTAAGATGTAAAACTATTCTAATGGAACCACTGTAGTTAGTTATCAATCACATAAAATAGGTGGACACATTTACTTTCATTGTGACATTCATAGATTGGATAAAACCACATACCTATTCGTCCAGCTAAAGCAGCCGGCATCAATGAAGCTGTTGGCATCATTTGTGCTTGTGAACCGCTCGTTGTTGGTGTTACTGCTTTTGATACGGGTGTTGTTCTCTCTCGTTTTAACGATGGTGTGCTACGCTGTGAATCTTTGTCTGACATCGGACTACGGTCACGTCGATTGCGAGTTAAAGAATTATTTCCATTCGATGAGATAAGACTTGTGGTGGGAGCTGTGTTATCATCTAATGCTTCGGTTTTCACACCGTTTAATAGTAACAAACCGCCGTTAGCATGAGATTTACCTAGAACAAGGAAAAAACGTGCTCATTTAAGTATGTGTAATGAAAATTGCCAAAGAAAAGTTTTTTTTTGTTGACTATACTGTATATCTTTTTCATCTTTTCCTCTTGATACTTACCTTCTTTATTGTTGTTTTCATGGTGATTATTATTGGTATTATGATTTTGATGATGACTATGTGATTTTGTTGATGTTTGTTCACTATGACTAGATGTCGATCGCTGCTGACCAACACTTGTATCAATAACAAGATCCCCCGCTTCACTTCGTTCACTATCGCTTATATCAGCTTGTTGTTGTTGACGTTCTTGTTGTCTGTCTTGATTACGAGAGTCTGTCTGAGATTGATGACGTTGTGTTTGATGTGAACTACGATGTTTTGATAAATTTGACGTTGAAGATGAGGAAGAAGAACGATGTTTATTTGTGGAGGATTTAGAGTGATGATTATGTGACGAATTCGGTGTGCATAACGGAGAACGGGTACTAGTTCGCCCGGTTTTATCATTCTGTACCGAATTATTATTTTGTCTTAAGCTTGGTGAAAATGATGAGTTTGTTGGATCTTTTTCTTCCTTTAAACCAGCAGACGATAAAGTCGTTGTAGGTGTGGTGGTAGAAGAAGCTCCCGTGCTCGTATTATTTCCGTATTGATTGGCTAAACCACTTAGAACACCTAAAACAGTCAACAATAATATAAGAATTAGAGTAAACAAAGAATAGTAGAGCGGTATAAGTTAAGGTATTTCAATTCGTAAATAACTTACTTGTATAACTCAACAATCCGGGTGGCAAACCTGCTAGATTTGCAGCTGAAACACCTGTGGGCAACATGCCAGGTAATTGTAGATGCTGAAATATAGAAAAATAGTGTGGCTAGACATGCGTTATTGAAGAAAAGCCAGAAATATCAATGCATCATAGCTATTTTCCGTGCCAAAAGCGATTTCGCACAAAATGAATTACTTACTGGCGTGCCCGCAGGTGTTGTTGGTCCACCGACTGAATTGCCAGTAGCTGGTGGCGATTGATGTTGAGCAGCGCTCGCCGCGGCCAAGGCGGCAGCTGTTGCTTGGGCATGAAACTGTTGTTGGATGGCGCTGAATGGAGAAGAAATACACTTTACAGTAAACATTAAGTGCTTTATGTAAACTACACATAATTTTGTTAGAAGAAACCTATTTCTTTCTCAGTTCTCTTCAGAGGCTTTTCAAAAATAGTTTTTTTAAATTATTTTTCAATCAAATATTCAATTAACCAAGGACTGGTATTAATCCATCATTCATCTGTCTAAAAAATCTTTTTTCTCAGATACCTATTTAAATCATTCATTGTCACTTGTTTTGCTCGTTCCAATGCCGGAATGGCTTGTTGCTGTTGTTCTGGTGTAAGAAATGGTATTATTTGATGTAACAAATTGATAAGTCTCTTCGTGATTTCTGTTTGTTTATGCATTTCATACGATAAACGATAGGACATTTCGTAGTAAAGAAAGTATTGTCGTTGAAATTCATTCTTTTCTTGCGATAATTTTTCACATTCCAAACGTAGCTGTTGACATTGGCCTTGAATATGAGAAAATTCTTTTTCTAAACGATCACATACATCATTAACACTAAAATCGAATTGAGACGATTGCATTGTTGTCGATGGTCCAGAACGTGGATACATTGTTGTTGATAGCTTGTTTATTGGAAATTGATTAACGCGTTAAAACACTACTACATTCCTGAACATAAAATCAATACTATACTCAATGTATGAAACTGGCAACGATTTTGACTGTAATATGTTTTTTGAAAACTTTTGTTTTTCAGAAACTATCACGTTCAATGAAGTCAAGTATATTATCGTTTAATCTACTGAGATAAGGTTCCAAATTTTAATACAACTTGCGAAATTTCAGAGATCCTGTTTCGCCGCTTGATCATCTGATATAAAAATCGATTTCTTACGTGAATAAAAAAGAGTGTATAGGGAATTGTCTGAAATGTCAATTATAACATTTGCTATTGTGCTTGCTCAATAATTTCGTTTGATTAAAACATAAGATATCTCTCAGATTTGAACATAATAAATAAAGGGAAAGATATAAAAAAATATCTAAAACATAACAGTAGTAATTACATTCCAATATCCTAGGAAAGATTATAATTAAATAGCTACGTCAAACTTTGAACATATTTAAAATTATATATTCAAGGCACAGAGAAACTATGATAAAAAGCTCAAATTGGCAGAGGCTAAGTCATTAAAGCAGATAATTACTTTGTCAAATAAATTAATCAGATCAGACGGTTTAAAAAGACAAATATATGCCTGCCTACCACCATTAAATACGTCAATGTACGGAAAAAGCTCATCACAGCCAATGAAGATAAAGTGCATAGATAACTTAAACAAGACCACGACGAAAGAAGTCGTTAATGACTGTAAGGTACTAGAGAGTATGGATAAAAGTAAAGTTTGATTTATTTGGTTTCGTTTCTCTTCGGTACTGTAAACTATTTTTCTCTTTAACCTCTCGCGCAGACGATTCTACCAGAATATAGTAAAGCGTTTTGAATTTTCTGTATGTTAGCTAATCTCGACAAAGGGTTGAAATAAAAGAAAGATGTTTTAAATTGTTTTTGTACAGCACATGCCATTCCAAAATCCTTATGCTAGTCATTACACAGAGGGCTTATCATATTTGTGTGCATAGTTTTACTACGTCGACTAACTGATTCAACTTTTTGTGCGAGTGATTCGCTAATTTTGTTTTATAAAACTATATCATTTTTTTCGTTGTAGAACTGAAAACTTACCATGTAAAAATTATATTTATTCGATGGCAAATGATGAGAATTCTACTAAAGCGATAAAATCTAACATATCACCGTAAGTATTCTGGTGAAATTTTCGCAGATGTTTCCCATCAATATTCGACAAGGGATCACAACTTTCCGGATTTTTATCTGAGTGTCAATGCTACATGTTCCCTCCTATAGCTTTAGTGTTTGATCAGCTACGATGGCTCAGATAGTTTAGAGATAAACTTGAAATTTTAATATTTCCTGCATTGTGTTCGTTGTTGTCCTATGGTACAATCTCGTCGGATATTCATCCGTAATAGTTGTCGTATGTACTTCAATCTTAATTTATTTTCCTACAGTTGGAATCATGGGCGTATTCAGCGTTCAACGGCTGAACAATTATTATTTGATAAAAAACTTGGCACATTTCTTGTTCGTGAAAGTGAACATTATCCGGGTGACTACACACTCTCCATAAAAGATGATTCAAAAATTCAACATTATAGAGTAAAAATATTGCCAGATGGCTCGTATACAGTAGATGATGAAATTTTTTTCGAAGATTTAAAACAATTAATCGAGGTAATGTTAATATGAATGGAATGAAAATGAATGATTTATGTTTGCCATTTTTTTTAGCATTATGAGTTAGATGCTGATGGGTTATGTTGTCGACTTGAACAAGCTGTATTCAATAATAATAGAAACATGAACGGTGTGGATGATCTAATAGATTCGATTCCACCGATATCAACATTATTACCTGAATCAATCATTGATTATAGAGAATTAACAGTTGGAAAAACAATTGGAAGTGGAGAATTTGCAGGTAAGAATGTTTATGTTAGAAAAGTATAGATACATCCAAATACTGTCTGATAAGTGCTGTCCGTTCCCAATGTTGGTGTATATATTTGATTAGTACCTTTGTAAGAGTGGATCATTTTTTTAGCAACTCGAAACATCACAACATTTTTTTGCTTGTTTATAGAAGTTTATGAAGGAACATATAGAAAAACTCGCGTTGCTATTAAAGTATTAAAAGAATCAAATTCAGCTGCATTGTTTCTTCGCGAAGCCGATATTATGTCGTAAGTTTGTTGATATTTTATATTTATTGTATCTATTTATTGTTGTTTATCTATTTAGCTCATTAAAACACCCGAATCTTGTTCAGTTATTAGGTGTTGCACAGAAACCAGATAATGTTATTTATTTAGTGACAGAATTTATGGCTAAAGGAAGTCTGTTGCATTATTTAACAACACGTGGAAGATCAGTTATATTAAAGACAGATTTATTAGGCTTTGCTATGTAAGTTAGAACACTTTCTGTTTGTGTAGATCTAGCTCAACTTTTGTAATATTGCTTGTAAGTGTGAAGTTAGTCCATTAATAACGATCATATGATGATAGACAATATGTATTGCTATTCCCTCTGAAAAATATATGAATTCGATAAACATATTTATCTGATGGTTGTCTGTAAATATAGTTTGATAAAACAGAAAGGATTTAGCCGTGTTTCTCTCCTTTATACCAGAAGAGATTTGTGATTGTAGCAAGTTAGTTGTATACAGTTCGTTAAAGTACTAGTATCCCTCTTATAGATAACATTTATTTTTAATATGAATTGTGTTTTTTTGTTTTAGAGATACATGTGAAGGTCTCAGTTATTTAGAACAAAATCATATTGTTCATCGAGATGTAGCTGCAAGCAATGTCTTGATAGCTGATGATAATACAGCGAAAGTGAGTGATTTTGGGCTGGCAAAATCGGCTGAACAAAATGAATGTGAAAGAATAAAATGTAGAACAAAATGGACGGCGCCAGAAGCATTAGAATCAAAAGTATATAGTTACTGGAATAAAAGTATTGTTGGATTTTAGTCCATTTGTTCTTTCTAGAAATATACACACAAGAGTGATATGTGGAGTTATGGAATTTTGTTGTGGGAAATTTATTCATATGGAAGATGTCCTTATCCTAGAATTGTAAGTATTACATTATCAAAAACAAGTTGCTAAATACTTTCAGACATTTTATCTACTTGTACTGTAAAATTTCCTTTTATTATGTTCGTTTCTATGCTTATCTTCCTAATTTAGCCTGCCAATGAGGTATTAATTAATTTGAAACAAGGACACAGAATGGAACCGCCTGATGGTTGTCCTGTAGAAATCGGTGAAATCATGCGTCAATCGTGGTTAAATGATCCCGATAAACGTCCAACATTTTCCAGTATACTTGATAGATTAAAACAAATTAGAGAACGATTACTACAAAATTAGCCAGCCTATTTTGTGTTTTTGTTTTCTTTTTCTATCACTTTATCTCATCCAGCATCATTCCGATTTTCAATATAAATTATTCGCAAGTCATTCAGTTATGTTGTGGAGATAGTTTACAGAGAATTTGGCTAAAACAATCGCAGACAACAGCGTCTCACCTCAACAAAATTTTGTATCGAGTATGATCGTTATAGTCTAAGGACTTTTCTTTCAATCTGATTGTTATTAACTGATCAATTTTTCTTTTTTTTTAATAAATGTACTTATAAATTATTTGCTTTGTTTTCTACATTTGATAGTGTAATTGTTCACAATCATGGTAGCTTCTTAGTATAGCCGAATATATTTATGAAAATATTTTTTTTGTTTTTCATACAATCTATGCAATAGACAGTTATTTCTAAATTTATTTGTAAATTTGTTTTGTTTTCTTTTGCCAAATGTGCCTAATCAAGTAAATTAAATAACAACGATTTTTACTCTAAATATATATACGACAAACGAAGATAATATGATGTGTTAGGTTTTTGTACATTTTTTGTGTTTTGTTACTCTCTCATTTCGCTCATTTTTCAAAAATGACAAGGCATCGTTTTTTATCTATGCTCAATTTATTGTAAATACTCATGGTGTTTTTAATGTTTTGTTTTTTTTTTGATTAAAATAGTTGTTATTGTATAACAAAAAGCGAAAGTGAATTTATATATATTCGTCAGTTAAGTGGTTTTCGCATCACGTTATCATTTTTTTCCTGATTTTCAATTGTTTTCCTGCATCGATTTTGTTTTTTTCCAAAACTGAGATTATCAGTTTTAGACACAGAATTTCTGGATCAAGAATCTAAATAATTGTACAGTCAAAGAGCTCACTGTGTGCTTATCGAATGTTCTCATCATAAGAAGATGAGATTAGTGAACGTCCAAACGTATCGGATCAAAATCTTCTTCCTCAATCCGTACTGCAGTCTGTAACAAATGATAATATTGTATCATCAAAAAATTTTTTTTTTGAAAAAGTTATTTGATTTTTTTGTTTTACTTGTCCAAGAAAAAACTGTCTGACACTCTCCTGATTTTTACGAAAAATTGGATTTAGCTCACCCTGTTTCGCATAGAAAAAGAATGAATAAATACATCTTTGATCACGGAAATTAAGCACAATTGATCCTGTTTACTAATTTTTGCAAAAAAATGCAAAATGATCCCAGTTTACCTAATAACTTTTAATTACTTGTAAAATAATACAACTGATCGCTGAAAAAGCTATTTTTATTCTTGAACAATATAGTTGATCTCGGAAAATTAGCAAGTCCTTCAACCTGAGGCTCATTGAGCAGCTATGTGATCTTTTGGTAGTTAATTGTACTTCATGACTTTCCGGCTTTCTTTTCGGTTTATGATAGCTAGAGGCAATGTGCAACTTTTGCTTATTAAGTGATTAATCTGATAAATCTATAACAGAAAACAGTTTAGATTAGGGATAGGTAAGATTTGTTTCATATAATCAAATAAGCGTATACAATTTGAGCTGTTTATCTATACTACAGATTGACTACTTTTGTATACGGTCGATTACGGGAAACATAATTTGGAACAATGTATCTGCAATATCATTACCTTATATCACAAGGACGACAGTCCGTCTTGTCGAAAAGTATAAAAGCGTTTGTAAAAGGAATATTCTTCACGACGTATAATTCTTACTTTAAAAATATACTGTTATCAACATGTCTACCCAAATATGGCAAGATTTTTTTAATGTAAAGATAAAGATGAGTTTTTAACAATGACCAAAGAAAATAATACATCGAAAAAACGTACAGAACAACTTGTTTATGGATTGTGCTGTACATATATTTGTTTAGAATATCGGAAATATTCATTATGTAAATTTCAATTGAAAGCAAAACAGTCGTCTGATGCTACATATGAATTATTTTTATGAAATCTTTTCCATAATATCAATGTGAAGTTAAATCCTATGGTTAAAGTTAGACTACATAGCTGTTCAATGAGCCTCAGGCTGGAGGACGGTGCCATGACTTGCTAATTTTCCGGAATCGATTATGTTATTCAAGACAAAAAATAGCCTTTTTCGGAATCACTTGTATTATTTTATAACTATTTTTCATTCAAAAAAAGAACAACCTATGGCTATTTTTTTAATAGTTCAGTTGTGAGTGAATTATGTATTTTGTAGCTTTTGGTGGAAATAGTCAAAAATGGATTATTTCGTCTGGTATCGATCTTCACTAGGTTTTTGCACTTTCTTCTGCAAAGAAACATTAGCACGATATTCGCGATGGTTGAAAATCTCTATTTCAATAACTCTTGAGGCTTCTACACCAAAATATTGAGCAGTCCTAGGGCTTTGAGGAAAATGTCTGTAACTACCGAACCATAGCAAATAAAGATGTCGCTTAGATCTCGTTTTATAGAAGACACTTTCTTCTATCTACTGATGTAGAAAAACCAATAGTTTAGTATTTGAAATTTTTCCGTAATACACGGGTTTTCTAGAAGATTCCTTCAAAAATGGATTTTTGAAAAACTTCTCGCTTATAAAAAGATACTTCATAAATTTTTCTTTCCGTATCTGAAGACCCCGTCTCTCTAGCTCGTTTGATCTTTGAGTTATTCCAAAAAAAAACAGCTATAGATTGTTTTGTTTTTGGATGGACAATAATCAAAAATTACCAGGAAAACCGGGATCATTTGTGTATTTTTTGGCGAAAATTACTAAACCTAATCAATTGTGCTTATTTTTCTGGAATAAAAACTGTAAGTGTCCAAAAGAATGACCGTTAATGGCAGAAGTAGCCGTTAGTAGCAGCGTATAATAACAAAGATTCATCTTTTTGTTTGGTTTGAAAAAGCTTGAATAATGATGTTGATGAATAAATAACGCATAGTGGATTAGCTTTGTCGAATTGACTATAATTTCAATCAAGTCAGTAGCATTCTTCACATTGTTTATTTTAGCTATTTTTATGAAGGATTATTTAATTAACAAACCATTATTGGATAATATAATGTAAGTTAATGAAGTACGACGAAATCTCATTAATATATTGTAATGATTCATTTTAAGTTGTCAAGTACCATGATTAATGTTAATATAGGCTTCAAATGCTGTTATTTTCTATCACTACATATATTTTCTCGTTTATTTGATGAGATATTTTTTTTAATCAATACTGTGTACATTGAAATATAAGAGAAAAAAATAATAAATAACTTTCAACAAAAAACTACTACCTAGATAGTAAAAGAGAGCACAACTTTATATTTTAAATGTTTTTTACAAAGGTGTTTATTATAGTTACTATCAATAATAATAATAAAGAAAATAATTTTTGGCGTCAGGAGTGGTGAGCAAAGAGAGAGAGAGAGAGAATACTAACGATTTGTCTTCATTACTTTCTCGCCTTTTTTTCTATTGAAGAATCGCGATCATATGTATGCTGTATGTACATCATCTGATAATTGAATCAATTTGACAAGAAGACGTTGAAGAAAAAAACCTGAATATTGATACACAAATGAGTATGGATAGAAAAAACGACGATAGAAAGGGAGAAATAGCCTCTGTATGCTAATATGTACATGCATGATCGTACGACCTACGCTCTGCTCTCTCACTTTCGTTCGCTCTTTATGAAGGATTACATTCAATAGTACTAAAAATGACAAGGTTGCGGTTATACCTGCCTTCTTTTCTCTTATTTTTCTTTCCTTTAAGTACAATGTGCTATGACAGTTCAACGACCGTAAAAAAATAAAATAAAATAACCATACACGCATGAAGGGAAGAGAAATGGGAAGGGCAGAAAAAAATCTCCGAAAAGCGTACCATACATATATGAAGAAAAACTATACGATAGTGATGATATAGGAATGGTAATGGTGATATATGGTTAAAAGAAAACCTTGAGTCAGTCGTTGAATATATCCGACTGTCTCTTACTCTTTATCGTTAAATTGAACTGTATAGTACGGTTTGGTTATCGAAATTAGAGTTTCAAAATAACACATATAAAAAAAACACTCGTCAAAAAATTATTTAGATAACAAGACCATTATTAATAATGTAAGTAATTACGAATTAAAATATTATCAAAAATAAATCAATAGATTGTAGAATAAATAATCAAGAGACATTAGGCTTACTAGACTAAATCTTGAATTATTAAATATATATCCTCTTCATAAAAGTATAAACATTCTCTTTTGTCTTTAATTTTAATCCATAGTCTGTATATTTCACTTTTTGAAGGACGAGTTAGATTGACGTTACCAGTTCCGTATGACAACGTCAATATTGAATAGAAATGGGTATCGTTTGTTTCCTAGATTTGAATCCTCATCGTTTATTCATCGTTCTCACTCACGAACACTGCAAACAATACCAAAATGTCATCGTCTAGAATCACGAATTATTTCACAATCATCTAATTATTATGCATCGTGTCCTCGTGAATCTTTTCCTTCATTGATTATTCAACAAAAACAACATCAAATTCATTATCCTTATCAATTCAAACCATATGATAATACTAGTGAATATTGTGATTTATTTAATCTTTTAGAATCTGATGTAGAATTAAAATTATTAACAAATACAACATCAATACCATCTGATTATTGGCAATATCATCAGCCTCTATCAAGACGAATAAAACGTCATACAAAACAACAGCAACATCAATCTCAATATGGAAATACGGCAAGAAAACATTCACATAATTATAAACAGCGTAATATTGGTAATCGTCGACGATCAGTTGATTTTGAATATGCTCATGCACGTTTAAATCGAGATAAATTTGTTCATGAAAATCATCGAGTTTTATTAGCTGAATGTTGTACGAGTAATGGTGCCATTGGAATTGAACATCGAGCATTATTACCAAACAAAAAGAGTAGAGTAAAAATTGCTGTTAGTGATGAAAGAAAAATAAAAAATCAAATAAGACAAAGTAGTTTTTGGCGTTTGGCATTGAATTATTTTTGCATTCCAGTTGGTGGACGATAGTATTCGTCTATTGAACTAAATGAGGGATTTCGTGTGTAAATCTACCCATTGATGATTAATTTCAAAAAGTTTTTTTGGATTTTAAGCGAGTAACTATTCATTTAAGTGATCATATTTTGATATAAGAATCAACAAGGACACATTAGAATATAAGTTTTCAGTGTACAAGTGTAATAGTGAATAAAAAATGATTCTTGAAGGTAGAGACTTTTTTTACTAATGAGATGTTTTAGATTAATATAAATGAGCATTTCTTTATTCACTAAATCTAATATTTTCAGAAAAATGATGATCTGGAGAAGCAATATGTTAAGTTACTAAAAAAAGAGAAGATCATTTTTTTCATATGTTAAATATCGCTAGGAAAAAAGACAGATTGTTGCATGTATTCTTGTAAATTATATTCAAGTCTAGGAAAAGAATCATCACGAACATGAATCAATAGTTAATAAAGTCATAGTAAACAATTTGGTAGTGCAGTAAATAAATACAAAATAGTTAGTGTTGGCTCAATGGAAAAATATCTTATGGGGAAGAAGGACAATCACGTTCTCTACACAGTTTTGGGTTTGTTAATTGTAACACTGAAATATAGTCTTTTACGTTCATTTCTTTTTCTGCTATTTTAGAGCAGGAAGAATGTGATCGACCATTCTATGTCTTAAAAATCTTATAACGGTTGAATGAAAACGAATTCAGATTCGAAAACTGTCTTATTAGGAAGAGCAAACGATGCTCTTGAAAATAGGAATTAAGCAAATTCACCAAACTGTTTCGTTTGGTCAGTATGATAGGAACCACAATGGACTCTCACTAGATTAAATTTTGCTGAGTAGTAGTTAATCTTTTAGCTACTTGTCCTAAACAAAACATTTTGGAACGTTTACTTAATTCTCATTTTCAAGAGCGTCTTTTCCTCTTTCCAATGAAACATTGCTCGAATATGAATTCATTTTCATTCAAACGTTATAAGGTTTTTAACCCTTTACCCCCCAATACAAATGCCTTTTGAAAGTTTCAGAAAAGCCAGGTAGATAAGAGATGATATGATACAGAATGGTCACTCCTGTGACCATTGGGAGGGAATGACTTGAAAAAGTCCCATTTTGGGCTTTCGTAAATTTGATATAGTTCGACCAAAAAACGTCGCAGAGAGTTCGGGACATCTCATTTTGTAGAGAATTGTATTAATTAATTGTTTTTTGGTCGAACTATATCAAATTTATAAAAGTCCAAAATAGGACTTTTTCGAGTTATTCCCCCCAATGGTCACTGGAGTAACCAAACTACCCTGCACAAACGAGAGTGCGCCTGATCGATCTGTCCATACTAGTGCTATATTAGAGACACCAGTACTCTATTCCAGTAGTTGTTTCATCAGTGGCTCTTCTGGAACCGCTGTGGGAGGGTAAAGGGCTAACATGCTGAAAAAACGCTACGAAATCACTCTCTCGGTAGCAGAGTTACGTGCAATATCCGTGATGGAAATTTTTCAATCGAATCATCAGTTTGTGGCTTGTATATATATAAATGCTCGTTTGAAATAAGTCAGCCGAAATTATATATATTTTTTACTATTTCGCATTTCAGTAGACGAAGCAAATGTTGTGTACTAGAAAGTAATAATATCATCTGTAATATTTTTTTTGTAACCTGATAAAAAATATTAAATGTACAATACAGCAATTTAATATCACCAAGAGAACTGTGAGAATCATTGATCAATGGGAATATAATCCTTCAACAATATCACGGAGGTACTTTTTAGTCCACCAAGTGTAACTCACTTACGACTACAAGAGAGTCGCAATAGGTATTTTCCACTAGACAACCGAACATCAAGTTTTTTTTATCATCGAAAATGATTGTTTTTAACTTAAGGGAGAGTCCCTCCATTTAGATTTTTCTCTAACGTTCCCAATTTGTCGAGAACACTTCGAAGTATATGTCCTGAAGTTTTTTCGGCTTACTGACAGTATTTGGCTGAGAAAAAAATTAATTACTTAAAAAAATGTTGTTAAATTTTTGAACAAGAGATTATTATTAAAAAAATTTCTGTCCATTCTCCATTCATCACAAAAGCTGCGTTCTTGCCTAGATCGATAAAGAAATGTGTGAAGAATATTTATTACGAGAAAATATGCAAGAATTTTTGTTCTTTCCTTCCTGGTATTGACTAATTAATACTACTTAACGCTACTTTAGCCTACTCTACTAGCATAAAGTCTTATTTGTAAAATAGCAACGCAACAAAAAAATTCAAGCAATATCTCATCTGACAGGGAATTTCACGGGCTACAATATGGACTATCTTAAAAATTCAATTCGTTTTTGGTCGCTCGGTAAGTCTGGTAAGTCGAAAATTTAACAATATTGTTTTAAGTAATTAATAGTTTTCTCCGTCAAATAATTTCAGTAACCCAAAAAAACTTCCGAACATACACTTCGAAGGGTCCTCTACACACCGGGAAGGCTTGAAGAAAAAATTCAAAACTTGAAAATATCGCTGGTTTTTGGCTCATCGAAGATTTTTTACCGTTTGAGCACGTTTCATGAGTACGTCTTACTCCAGTGAGGTGTATTTTAGTGCGTCTATTTTTAGCGCGTCTCATTTGAATGCGTTCGCATCTGAGTGCATTCCTATTTTGGCGCGTCTCATTTGGGTGCGCTCGCATTTTAGTGCGTCTCATTTGACCATATTCTCGTTTTAGTGTGTCTTATTGTGGTGCGTTTTCAATTACACA
>CAJNOQ010000238.1:0-60309 GCA_905250885.1 Didymodactylos carnosus
TTCCTAATTTTAGACTTTCTAAGCTGAAAAAAAAAGCATATAACATTTTTCTAGCGAGTTATTCGAGGAGGGGAGTTCACTAAAATGCGTGCCCCAGTCACATCCAAACTCCAATTTTGATGAAACTTTCACCGAATGTTCTTCTGTATATTAGCTGTTAACAATGTTAGCACAAATTAGCACAAACACTCCTTTGTCAAATTATAGGTTTTCCAGGTAAAATCTATTTTTCTCAGCTCAGAAAAACTTTTATTTAACACTAATGTGATATTTGGAATCAGCATCAAAAACTGCATCAAATGATGTATAATTTGAAACATTTTTCTACAGAAAGTTTTCGATTGATGTTTTTCGATGATGACTGCAGCAAATTTTGGATGGGTATTTGGATGTTCNTCGTTTTAGCAGCGGGACGAAAGTCTATAAACACATGTTTTATAGGTTTTCGGATATGCTCTTTCCAATGATGAGATTTTCGAAATCCAAAAATAATTTTTCCTGGATTTTTTGAAGACCGGATATCTCGAAAACCCAGAAAAATTTAGTTTTGGATTTCAAAAATCTCATCATTGGAAAGAGCATATTCAAAAACCTATAAAAAACATGTTTATGTACCACTTCCACAGCATATGGCCATGTGCCTAGTCAAAATTGCCCGCTGTGAACTGTATGCTTAATTCCAAAAAATAAAGAAATAAAGATGAAATAAATAGTTGGTATTCTTCGTCTACAACTACGGTTTTTTTTCTCGGAATTCGCTGCACTTGTTCTATTCAATCTTCTCTTTTCGAGCAAGATTAGTTTTAGTGGATCTGTGTAATTCATCATGACTTAAAATCCTTTATTCGCACAATTGAAGAGGAATAATCAGCTCATGATTTGAGGTGAGGGTGAGGGCAGTAAAGATGACATACTAAGATTTCCCTACTTCTTAATTAACTTGAAAACAGTAAACATAAAAGCTTTATTTCTTTATTTTACCTGTATTGTGCAGGTACTCGTGGAAATTTAAGATTTCATGTTTGATCGCTTTTCGAAATTCCCAAACCTCTTTTTCTTAGTTTCCACCGAAAACGGAGTCTGGAAACCTAATTTTCGAAATTTTAGAAGCTAAATTGGACTCATAACCAGCGAAACACGAGCAGAATGGTAAAGGAGCCGCCAACCAACTTTACGAACCTATGTCGTCGTACCATTTTAGAGATAATCCCGAGACACACATTTTTCAACTCAGTTTGTAACGGTACTTCGGAAAACGGCCTTTTTTGTGTTGAAAAGTTGGATTTTGATACAGGAAACGCAAACATACGAACCCAATTTCATTGTTTTCTCACAAATTTTGAAAAAATTGAATTTCTTGACAACAAAACAAGATTTCCCACAAAGGATACTTAACTTTTTCCTCACAAGTATCGCGATCAGAATGAAGTAAAAGAAAGATTTTTATCTCCAAATTGTAGGACTGGATAGGTTCGTAAAATTGAGCAGCAGCTCCTTTACCATTCTGCTCATGTTTCGCAGATTATGAGTCCAATTTAGCTTCTAAAATTTCGAAAATTAGGTTTCCAGACTCCGTTTTCGGTGGAAACTAAGAAAAAATGGTTCTGGAATTTCAAAAAACGATCAAACATGAATTTTTTGCTTTTTTTGAAAATGTCACTGTTTTTTCCTGCAGCTCAAAAGATTTCATTTTTATTTTTCAATTTTTTCGTCCAAAATAACGTTGAAAAATTTTAAATTGCCACGATAACGAGTAGCACGGAAAATGACGGCATCAGAACTGGCAACAGTCAAAAAGATTCCTTGCCCAGGCAGAAAACGTTCGGCCCACCTCCAGGTGTTCCTGTGTAACCATCGTAGCAGTTGAATAGATGACAGTTTTGTATGAAAACTTAGATAGAGATTAAAGAAAACTTTGTCTTTGTAAAATACAAAACAGTAAAGGAACACACAGCAATAGTCTATTGTTCGTCCCACTAAATTATAATTCCACGTAAAAAACTCACATAATTGAGAGATTTCGGTTAGATTGTTTAATTACGAATAGGACACATTTAAATAAAAATTCACAAGTCATGGGGGAAACAGCAATCTCTGCTCAACTCCTGATGCAAGCTGTCGACTTTTTATCGAGCTTGATAAAAGAGGTCTCATTTGTCACTTTAACTTATTCAATCGTTCGTGCTTATTATTTATTGGCTTATTACTTTCTTTTTTTCTGTTTTAATTTCATTACATTCACATAGTGTGATGATAATTAACCTGCTTGAAGATAAAGAACCTAACACGTTGACTTTATCAAAACCGAAACAAGGTAAAACAAAGACTGAAGGACGTCAGTTTCTAAACTAAACAAACAATGTTTGTTTGTTTAGCAGTTCAAAGCAAACTTTTGCTTTAATCAACTTCTTCAATTGTTGGGCCACCGGCACCTGAGCCACCTGGAGCCGCTCCGCCAGCACCTGGGAATCCACCCGGAGGCATATTTGGCATACCACCTCCTTGTGCCCCACCATATAATTTCGTAATAATTGGTGAACATTGTTTTTCGACTTCTTTCAATTTATGTTCAAACTCTTCTTTTTCTGCCAGTTGATTTGCTTCTAACCACTTCAGTGTTGTTTCAATCGTGTCTTCAATTGTTTTCTTATCATCAGCTCCCAATTTATCAGCCAGTTTTTCATCAGAAATTGTTGATTTCATATTAAAACAATAGGATTCTAGTGAATTTTTTGCTGATATACGATCACGTTGCGTTTCATCTTCTTTTTTATATTTTTCAGCGTCTGCCACCATACGTTCAATTTCATCTTTTGACAATCGACCCTTGTCATTTGTAATGGTTATTTTATTTTCACGACCAGTTGATTTATCCGAAGCTGAGACATTCAAGATACCGTTTGCATCAATATCGAATGTGACTTCAACCTGTGGAACACCACCTAGAAAAAACCAGATAAAGATTTTATGAAAGAAAACTGACTGCAAATTTCTGTCGACCCCAATTGCTAAGCTCATTGTTAATAAAGTGAGAGATTTCAGTAAAATTATTTGATGTCATGGGTAGAACAACTATTTGGAAAGGTCGATACCATAAAAAAAAGATGGTCAAAAGATGGACACATAGATAAATACGAAGACTTGATGAGAAAATAATTTTATTCAATCATACGCTAGATTTAAAAGTGGTTTGATTAAAATTTTCAGTTAATAATGAACGCAAGGTTCTTGAATGTCTTCGAACGATTTTAGATCGTATTGATTTCAATATAAGTCTTCGTGTTTATTAGAACATCTGCAAAGGGCTTCAGTCAAACTTTTACATAAGTAGATTAATTTGAATAGAATCTCAAATGCATTCAACATCCTGTAATAATATCCGCTGATACTTTACCATGCATAATTAAATATGTTCCAAAACGTATATTTTTACACGTATCGATTAGCTATAACCTTGTTTTCTGAGAAAGACAAGATCTCCAATCAATACACATTGTTCTTCTAGAACATTGTTCTTTTATCTGAAAACATATCGGAATGATTTGTCATCGAATAAAATGTATAAATATAATTCTAGCCTACTATTTTCCTTTGATAGTTTTACGACGCTTACAATTTAGACTAAAAGCATTTTGTAGAAGGTACTAATTACTAAATTTTTTTCACTTTGCCACAAACTATCCTTGAACAATATATTCATCTACCCGCTCTTGCTTATTTTCCAGGTAAACATAAAACCGATATACTCTCGAAACACTAGAATTCAATCAAAATATAACAGAACATATCTTTCACATGATTCTTAGAAACTGTCCTTAATCAACTCTATAAACTCATTAGAAAAGCAACTTCTAACTGTAACTTACGTGGTGCAGGCGGAATTCCACTCAATTCAAACTTTCCAAGTAAATGATTATCTTTGGTCATCGTTCGTTCTCCTTCATATACTTGAATTAATACACCTGGTTGATTATCAGAATACGTCGTAAATGTTTGTGTTTGTTTTGTTGGTATGGTTGTATTTCGTTTAATCAGCGCAGTCATCACACCACCAGCTGTTTCAATACCTAATGATAATGGAGCTACATCTAATAACAATAAGTCTTTGACTTCGTCAGATTTATCGCCTGTCAAGATAGCAGCTTGAATTGCGGCACCATATGCAACGGCTTCATCCTGAAATCATAAATAGAATTTATTCATAAATTGAAAAGAGAACTCGAGCAATTGTGGCACATACGGGATTAATCGATTTGTTTAGCTCTTTTCCATTGAAATAATCCTGTAACAGTTTTTGTACTTTTGGAATACGAGTTGAACCACCAACAAGAACAATTTCATGTATTTGAGCTTTATCCTGGAAAAACGAGACAAATTTTGATTAACTATCTCTATCGTTAGAAAGCTTATCTAAACTATACCATTTTAGCATCACGTAATGATTTTTCAACTGGCTCCAATGTTGATCGAAATAAATCCGCATTTAATTCTTCAAATCGAGCACGTGTAACAGTTGAATAAAAATCAATACCTTCATGTAATGAATCAATTTCAATTGATGCTTGAGATGATGATGATAGTGTACGCTAGAAAAAAAATGAAATATTAAAGTGATCACTTCTCTTCCAGGAATATTTACCTTCGCACGTTCGCATGCTGTACGCAATCGGCGTACTCCGCGTTTGTTTTCACTAATATCTTTTCCATTTTTTCTCTTAAACTCTTGAACAAAATGTTGTACCATTCTATTATCAAAATCTTCACCTAAAATTAAAATACAAATTTGATAGTTCAGAATTCAAAAGTGTATTTAATACTGTACCTCCTAAATGTGTATCTCCGGCTGTTGATTTTACTTCAAAAATTCCTTCTTCTATTGTCAAAATACTAACATCAAATGTACCACCACCCAAATCAAAAATTAAAACGTTTCGTTCGGCTGCAACTTTTTTATCTAAGCCGTATGCAATGGCAGCAGCTGTCGGCTCATTGATGATTCGCAACACGTTAAGACCAGCAATAACACCAGCGTCCTTTGTTGCTTGTCGTTGTGAATCATTGAAATATGCCGGAACTGTTACAACAGCATCACTGACCTTTTTTCCTAAAAAACAAAAATTCATAGCTTACGTTCTAAAAACATATCTCATATATGACAGATATTTTCAAGACATACCTAAATAAGCTTCGGCAATTTCTCTCATTTTAATCAATACCATGGACGAGATTTCTTCAGGAAAAAATGATTTTGTTTCATTTTTATAATCTACTTGTATTTTCGGTTTTCCGCCGTCACTAACAACCTTGAATGGCCAATGTTTCATGTCAGCTTGAACTGTATGATCATCAAATTTTCTGCCAATAAGACGCTTTGCATCAAAGACAGTATCTAATATGCAAATATAGATATCAATTAATTGTGCAAAGGTTAAATAGAAACTAGCAAAACAATTTATTAATTGAATAACTTACTTGATGGATTCATAGCAACTTGATTCTTGGCTGCATCTCCAATTAAACGTTCACTATCAGTAAAGGCAACATAACTGGGTGTTGTTCGATTTCCCTGATCGTTGGCAATTATTTCGACCTTACCATGTTGAAAAATACCTACACATGAATATGTTGTACCCAAGTCAATTCCAATAGCTGGTCCTTTAGACATTGTTAAAGATTGTTATTAGTATTTGAAAAAAAAGAGATATTTAGACAGATATTGATATAGTAATCTGTAAAAGAGTAAAATACAATCTAAAATACAATGTAAAAAGAAATGTTCTTATTCACATATAACACGTTGAATATATACGATAGAATACAGTAAAACAGCAGAAAAGGAATTTTCTCTTTTTATATCCTTTTAACGGCCTAGTCAAATAAATTTCATCATTCTTACGACATAAAGATCAAAAAAAAGGAAAAAGAAAAAACTGATTGCACTCTAAGCGATATAAAGGGTGAATATCTTTTTCTTTCTTTCTCTTATTTCTTATATATATATATAACGAAAGAAAATTAATAATAGACGATGCAAATAAGGGATTTTCTTTTGGTCGATTCTCGTGTTTTTACTTGATTATTATAGAGAACACAGCAATGCAACTTATTTATGAGCTATAACATAAGTATATATTCATTTTGATTAAGCAGTGATCAACTACATGAGCAATTCTGTCGCAAGTATAGATGAACAGGCCGAACAAAATACTCAAACTATACTTTTACATTATCACAATATTTGCTAAAAAATGCAGTAGTACACAATCAGTAATACAAACAATCAAAATTCAGTTTAATAGAAAAAAAATTTTACTTTTTTTCTTTCATAATGACATTACTTCAGTTATTCTTCAGTACACAATACATAATATGTGTCTGTCATACGTTGATGCTTTTTTTTCTGACGTGCATTTTAAACTATATTCAATACACTTAGATATACACGTAAGAAAAATAGAAAAAATGTAAACTTTTTTATTTCAAATCTAATCGATTGACAGAAAGTGAAGAAATAGAAAAACAGTGAGAAATAAACGTTTAACGTTTTAAAGTATTACTAAAATATAAAAAAAAAATAGTTAAATAAACAATCGAGACAAATGTTGACTAGCTTCTTTAATTGTTTGATATTTGAATTTAAAGCCTGATTCCAATGTTCTCTGTGGTATGACTTTCTGTCCTTCAAGAGCCATTACGGCTCGATCTTCACCGAGCAGAAAACGCATCACAATTCCAGGCATAGGAAGTAGCGCTGGTCTTGGTGGATAAAAAGACGATGCAAATGTCTGTGAAAATTGTTTGTTTGTAACTATGTCTGGTGCAACAGCGTTTAAAATACCTCTTACATTCGAATTTTCAATAGCATAAATAATTAAATAGCAAAGATCGTCAATATGTATCCAAGGAAAATACTGTTGACCAGTTGAAATCGGACCACCAAAACCAAAAAAGAATGGCCAATAAAGAGAGGCAATCATGCCTCCTGAGGAACCCAACACCACACCTGAAAAAAAAAAAAATAAAAGATCGAATCATAAAAGGATGTTTAGCAGATAAAAGTTTCATTTTGTTATTTAAATATTTTAAAGAAAAATTCGCTCCGTTGGATACATGTATAGTGAAAATTTGATTCTAGAGTTTATACCGGCTCTGAGAATGATGCGACGAACACCCGCTTTTTCAATCTGTTCAGAAGCATTTTCCCAATCATTCGCCAAATGTGACAAAAAATCATAATCGCCACCAGATGATGTTTCTGTGTATTCTTTAACTGAATCGGGTTTATAAAAACCTAAACATACATAATACAAGCTTTTTTTTCCAATGTTTGTATGAATTAATTCTTTTTAATGTATACTTACTAACGCCGGACATCGAAATATAAACATCTGGTTTTTTATCTAATTTATTTATGATGAGATCAGCAAATTTTTTTGTAGTACCTAATCGACTTTCTATTACTTCATTTTTATACTCTTCTGTCCATCTTCGACGAAAATTTAATAATGGTGCCCCAGCCAAATTTACAATTGCACGAATGTCAGATGGTACTTTGCCTAATTTAACATCGTCCTCCGATAACAATATTAATCATAATAATAATATTTTCTATAATCTTTCTCTAAATACCTACCCAAGTCAACTTTTCGGTACCTGTATTTACAGTACCTCTCGATACAACTGTGATATTATTAAAACCTTTTTCTCTCAGTAATGTTATTAAACGACGACCAACAAATCCAGTTCCACCGCCAATAATGATACTCATTAAATAAACAAGATAATAGTACGAATAGAAAATAACCTGAAATATATAAAATTTATCCATTGAAATTGATACTAACAATATGATAATCAAGTACGATCATTAAACATGGAAAAAGAAAATTTTCCCAATTAATTTTCCTATTAGAAAGGATGAAAACAATAAATTAACATTTGTGTTTTTTTGATTGTGAACAATGAAAAAATGTTTTTTTTGATTGTGAACAATGAAAAAATGTTTTTTTTTATTATTTCAAGCGATCATACAATACGATGAAAAAATATGTATATAATCTGAATTTAAAATAACAATTCGTTTTTCACTCTTGAATACTGTACAATTTTAACACATTCTTTGAAACAAAAAACAAATGCATAAAACAGAGAAAAATAGTTCTGCAAATATCAAGAAAAAGAATTTTATAAAAAAAATATCAATAAAAATATAAATAGACTGAGTATAAATATTCATAAAGGCCTGTGAATAGAACTCAGAAATCACCAGAAAATAAGTTATTTAAATCAAAAAATTGTTTCCCAAAAGCAAAAAACTTTAATAATAATTCTATAAAATAAATATTGTAATCTGTTAACAATGGACAATCGTGTATAAATAAAAGGAGAAAAAACATATGGACAATAAAAAAAATCATTCACTTGAGACTTGTATATCTAAAAATGACAATCAGACAATTTTTTTAATTCATGATCTTACTTCCGTACATCTATTTCATTCAAAAAAAACAATCAAATAATACTGTTATATTCAACCATGACACATATTCATATTACTGATCATTTTGTAGATTAATTCCAACATTGTTCGGGAAATGAATTTAATTCCGCTTCGTCAAACATCAATGTACCATCAATTACGTAATTGACACGAACACGCATTCTTAAACGCTCCTAAAAGAAATATATAAACTAAACGTTACACGTAAACTCGTAGTGTTTTCATCTTGTAGGTGAAAAATTTAATTTCTCGCATACAAAAACTATACTCAGCTAGAAGGTTTAAATAGTTTACATTTTAGATAAATAAACGACACAAACTATTTACCTTATTCGGATTGCTGAGTCTGATTATCTGACGAATACTATCACTGTTATTAGGTGGTATATCAGTACCACTTGGAGAAAGTAACTCGAGATTAAACGTCTAAAACATAAAAATATCGTTATTTGTTAAACATAAAACGATTCAGTTTACTTTCAGAACAGCTGCTTTGAATACGAAATTTTTCATTATGGACGAAGTTAAATTAGACGCTTCTAAATTTATTATTAAATTTATAGCATGCCGTTCAAAACTAAATACGACACGTAAACCATTCTTATCAATCGCATTCATATTTGGAATTGTGCTACTTTCTAAATGGAACAACAAAGAAATAAACAAACAATGTATTATGTCTTTTGCAAAAGTAGCAAAATGGGACAGAAATAATAGTTTGTTCATCCAACTTTTTCCTCAGAACGCTTTCATACTGCCATACAGCAGTTATCTCAGTTAGAATCTTCCGTTGTGAAACAGTCAAAATCTCTCTTTTCTTACTCAGGTTTGTTGGATTATTTGTCACATTAGTAGTTGATAAAGCAGAACCAAATAAGAATTCATCCGGTGGTGTTATTGCGACTGGTGTGGATATGCTACCAAACAGGTCCAATATATTGTTATTCATGTTACCGTTTGCTATATCATTGATTACTACGGGTTGAATTTCGTCCAAAATGTGAAGAGGATTCTCCTATAAACGAATAGGAACCACATCATTTTCTTTGATATTTAAAATAAAACAGACAAAATAGTTGTTCTTACTTCAGCTGGTTTTGAATTACTATTCAATGTTGACGATTCAGAAGACGCAGCTGTCTGAACATTGTCATCAGTTGATTGTTGTTGTTGTTGTTGTTCATTCACAGAACTCTGCATTTGATTATTAACCACAACGGGCATTCGTTCAACAATACTTGATCTAAACATTTTCAGCATAAATATGAGATATATCTTTAGATATTACATTTTTTCTCCACCTTAATGAATTGTGTTTGGTAAACAATGATGTATATTCAACGGCACGTGTTTGTAATTCCAAATTCATGTTGCACGTATAAATTGTCATTACTGTTTGTATTCGACTAAACTTTTTAAAAATATATTAATAATTGAAAGAGCAAGACGAAATAAAGCTTACTCAGAACAAGACGGAAAACGAGTGCTTAGTTTCATTAGTGCATTAATTGCATATTCACGTGTAACAATTGTACTGAGAGTCCAATTGAGCACTTTTTCTAATACATTCACAACATCAGCTTCATTGATCTATTATGAAAAAAAATTTATATTATATTATGTTTCAGCGACATCAACATCATACACATACATGGGCGGAGTCGTCATCGGTTTCAAGTTGACCGGATGTAATTACATCTCCGTATTCACCTGAACAAGAGAAATAAAAGTGATGGTTCGACTTATTATTGAAAAACTAATCTTACCTAACGACCATGACGCTACTTGGACGAGTGGCTGTTGAGTTATACTATCATTAATTAGTTTGTATAGCTGTTGAGTAATATAGCCGTGTAAATCTGGTGCACAGGATATAATTCCAATTAGACTTGAAACAATATCATCACGAACGCTGTTACCAGCCTGAAATTGATAACCAATGACTTATCAAAAATACAAAGAGAATGAAGAGGCTCACGGTAGTTAAAATCTTCATTATTTGATCGACATGCCAACGCTTCGATGGAGCAAAACTAAATAAAATCAACGAAATCTTAATAAAAAAACTACTTTAAAAAGCAAAAACTAAAAATACCGTTCGATGGCTAGAAACATGTTTGATGTACAATCAGCTTTAAAATCTAATTCACAAATAGATAAAAATGTAAACATTTCATTCGTCATTGTTCGAATATTGTTTGCATTGATCAAGGCAAAACATAATTCCATTGCACGTCTAAATCAGAGTACGCAAAGATCACACCAAAAATAAAATAAAACTATTCAGTAACTATGCACAAGACCCCTCTCAGTTTCCAATATATTTCTTATTATAATGAAAAACATCTAAATTCTTGTCAGATTTCCTTCTATTATACCTTCTACATGCGATGTAGAAATGCTACTATATCAAAAGTAATAAATCCAACTAAAGCATTGTTTTTACCTTTTAATTGAAACATCGGCATCTTTCAGACACTCAACAATCGTTGATCGATGACGTTGTACGGCATTATTATCAACGTGCACAACCCGTAAAAGTGTATTCAATGCAACATAGCTGAAAAAACAACTAAAATATATTTTTTCTACCAGTTTAGAACAATATTGAAATACATACCGTATATTTTTATCGTTATTTATAAGAAATCGCCCCAAAATATTAACAGCCAGTACCTAAAAAATTCGAAAAATGACACGCAAATAGCTCAAATAAAAGAAACGACACTTACACGTAGACCAGATTCGGATTTAATATCCATAATGGTCAAAACAGCTTCATACAGTATAGCATTGCCAACATTTTTACTATTTTCTGTGTTTGTTGCTACCTAAGAAACATATTCAATCAATTTTTACATATTCTACGAATAGCAGTAATATACATACTTGAGCAAGAATATCATTCATCGTATCACTGGCTTCCGTATCATTTTTTCCTATAATGCGCATTAATCGTAATAGTCGAACCTATGTATATAGAAAGCAAGATTCTCACTAGAAATGTGTGTAAAATATTAGGTTGAAAACTAGCACATACTTGCAAAAATGGATCACTGATTCCAGAAACATCGTGTTCAGGACTATAGCCGGACAAAATTAAAGTTTTCAATATACGAACAAGATTTGGTACCAACTGAGATCAAGTAAAAAAGAGAAAACATTAGAATATTAAAAGAAACAGACGAGCTAACAAAACTACTTTTCTAAAATGTTGTAATGCCTCTGTACTTTTGTAACACATTTCTGTTATAAGTGCCGTCGCTGTTAACAATATACCTAAGAGAAAAAAAAGATTGAGATCAAACTGAAATACTAACAAACAATTTTCTTTGTCAATTCATACCATGATTTTTTTCTGTTATAAGACCTCGTACGGATGGTAAAAATATATCCATTAATTCTGGTACTTTTCTGATCATGCGAACAGCACATAATACAGCCTATTTTTGAACAAATAACTTTATTATTAACCATTTTCTTTTTAAACAATAATTGGTCACCTTCTTTTTAATATACGGATTTGATGATTTTATCAATTTTTCAACTTCACCAGCCGAATCTCGACACATGTCTGGTGAACTTATGGCGGCTTAAAAAAAAGAGTTGGCATCAAAAAAGGAAAACACGTTTGAATAAATATTTACCAAGCGTACACAATGCTAAACCAGCAATATATTGATTTGTGTGTACAAGGTCACTAAAAATACCAACACATATATATTGCATAGGTTCATAACGTTAGTGGAAATACTAAAGTTTACTCAATAAGTGCTTCGAAACAAAAAAGCAGAGGTGCAGAATCTACCAGTGAGATTAGAAAATTTTCCATACGACAAAAAGTTACAATAAAATTTCCTCGGCATTAAACAGAGAAACAACAACAACAATGTGATTGCTTTGATGCTGTCCCAGCAAACGGGTAGATTCTTCACCTCTGTAAAGATGTTCCGAGTGCTTAACATTTCATCAATGCGCTAAGTGTTCGATTTATTAGTCACGAATAAGCTATGAACTCTTAAGTACTTATCAGTATCAGTGAATTATTCAGATACAAAATTAGACTTGTTGAATATTAACGTTTTTTTAGTACTTTCACTCTGGCATCTACATACATTTTTAACGAATTTGTAATTAATACATGAATATCTTGTTTTTCATCTAACAGTAACATTACTCCCAAATAGCCAATGCGCTTATCTGTAAATCGTTGAGATGCAATCAATCTTATACATTCAAGCTACGGAAAGGAAACAAGAGAAATTCAGTTGTTAAAGAAAAAAAATCGACAAATTATACCCGTCCATAATGAGCGTCGTAACCTAACATTTGAATGTAAAGTAATTTGGCTACATTCCGACAACGCCATGTATTATCTTCAACACGAAATGAATCTCTGATATGAGCCAACTCTTTGGAAACAATCACTCTTTCTTCAGCTGCTGTTTTTGCCGAACGAATTAATCGAATTAACTCACGTAAACGTAGAGGATTGCTTATAGATAAATCGGGAAACTTCATTGAAAATTACAATGATGCTTAGGACGGTTTGTAATATATTGAATGTTCAATTACGACGAGACTTTTAACTGAATTTTTAATATGACATAATTATCGTCATTTTTTTTCCTAGTAAAAGCAAGCTCATGTTCTGAAAGCCGGATGTTTGAAAATGGCTCTGAAATTAACGAATACAGTTTTCACAAAAGAAATCTTATATCAATACTACATTATTTCTTTTCTTGTGTTTTATACTCAAATAATTATAAGTAAATATGTTTAAAAGTAAATGTGAATGGGAGTCGGAAAGTCCAATCACAAAGACCAACGTTTAGTCAAAAGTGTTCTCGATAGTCGTAAGCTATATGCTTTTTAATGACCAGAAATACATTCAATGGTTAAATTCAACAAAAACTTTTACTTTATATTCAGCCCAATCGTTACGTAGTAACAACAAAATTTGGTGTTTTTAGTGGCTGATTTTCTATCCAATAAACAATGGTACTTTTTTCGTGGGATAGAATAAGACAGGATGCCCGTTGTCAGAAGTTATCTGCCAAGAACAGCTGTTAATAGCAGGTAACTTCTTTCAACGACAGGATGCACTGCCCCATAAAACACAGACCAAATGTAAAATTCTACGGATGAAATGTAGGACGACCACACTTGAGAATTTTCCATGAACGTTGTTTTCTTTTAGCTTCAAGGAGAATAACTCCTTGGAGCTACTATTTAAGGAAAAACGGTCTATGAAGCATGTTAATATTACATGTTATCCGTAGAATTTTATACTTCAAGTGTAAAGTATGATTTCTTCCCTAGTGAAAGTACTCATCCGATGAGTATGACTTTACTCATAATTCGTCCATGAGTACTCATATTGGTACTACTAACAATTTCTGAGTATTGTTACGCAGTGAGTACTCAGTTACTCATGTGAGTACTCAGGAAATATTCATTCACCATTTTATTTTGCTAAACTGAAACTGTATAAAGAATGTAGAATTTAGTGAAGAAACACAGAATATTTATATTATTATTTTCTCACTGGTCTCTCTATATATAGTCAGAGATAGACTTGTCTATGACTGGACTTGTAGTCCTACTCTGGCTACCTGAGATCACTCCTCTATGTGAAAATATCAGATGAACAATACTCATGAGTATTTTGCCGAAAGTGGTATGAGTACTCAACAATACCCGAGCATGAGTACTCAAAGTCGTACTCAGGTGAGTACTCAGTGAGTAAAAAAATGTATGAGTACGTATGAGTACTCGTCCGGTTTTTCTAGCAGAGTACTCACACTTGAGTACATTCACTAGGGTTTGCACTTGAAACAGGGAAACACTATTGCGGCATCCGTACTATACTTCAAGCGTGCGACGATAGACACCATCTTTGTTTCGTTTGTTCTATGTTGAAGGTCTGGCTTCTAATCAACTGGTTTTTTGTAGTCGGCCGTCATCAACTGTTTCAGTTATTTAGAAAAACATCAAAGGGTTTAATGAATGCTTAAATTATAACAAAATTAGTCGTCGTTTTTAACTAAAGATTTCTTGTCTAGGTCTGAGTTAATTTTTATTTTCTTATACATTTATCGAATAATAAATAATATTCTCTATTTTTTTTTTGAATTTTTCAGTTTTACTTTTGGTCTTTAGTAAGTGGAAAGACCTTACGGTGTCAGAAGCACGAAAAGTTGGCAAATGATTGATTGATTAATAGGGTGGAATTATTGTCTTTTCATTAGAAAGGCTTTTTCAATGTAAAATTCTCTCTTGGCAGTGGGAATATTCTAAGTTAAGGTGTTAAAATTTCACGCTTGAAGTGTAGAAATTGCACTACTTTAAGTATATCACTGTAAAAAATTTATGGACCTTCAATTTTGGTACGCTGATGATTCAAAAAGTGGAATAGTAGACTGATTCTGCACTTCAAAACATAGCCGTGCCGCACTTGAAGCGTGGTTGATCCACACTTTAAGTGTAGTACAAGAACGCTCTACTCGTTATACGATGGTGAAACATAGATCCCATAGAATTGCAGTACCATATTTTAAGTGCATAAAAATGTAGCCCACATATAGTACGAACACGGATGAAGCGTGGTATGTCCCTTATCCGACGTTCATTTTGGACGATGTTTAAGTTTGTTTACCACACTTCATCCGTGACTTTTTTACATTTGCAATGTAAAACCTTTTTACAGTAAGACTACGTGTCGGCTTTGACAAACAATAAAAATCATTTACTATCTGATACAATGTTATGCGTACAGCGGTCAAGACACCTTTTTGCTATCATTTTGTTTTCTCTTCTGTTCTTCTATTTACATTTCTAAAGTATATTTTGTAGGGTTTTGATACAATGCAGATTGTTGTAGGAATAAGGCTGGTAATGTGATGACAAACTAATTGCTTACTTCATTCTTCTTTAGTCCAAAATTTTAGCTAATGGAAAATATGTTAAAATACTGCCAAGGTTACGCAGGAAAGATCAGAAGATTCCTGGATATGTTAGGAGTCAAGTGGGAGTATGAAGAGTCAGTCACAAAGAGCTTAGTAATTTTAAAATATAACCTTCAGAATATATAAAGACTAAGACTAATTTAATCACGAAAATTTAAAGTCATCCAAAGGGCAGAAAAAAGAATGCTTCTGAAATGCTGTAGGTGAAACAAAAATATCCTTTATGATGAAAATAACTCTAGATCGATACAGCCGGTTTGCTATTGAAAGACTAAATTATTTCGTTTTTTTAGAATCTATCATTTTCTTTCATCAGTTTTACTTTTATTAAAGGTCATTAATCTATTTTTTATCGTCTGCAGTATGCTGCATACTTTGTTTATAATTTAACAAACTTCACCGTAAGATTACGAAAATCATCATAATTTAAATAATTTCGACTATCTCCATTAGATGCGCCGTGTGTATAATGATCCGTCGTTTCGAAATATGACGAACGCTGAATATGTTATTCAACCAACCGATGAAACCGAATCCGTTGGACCAACTTCGGGTACTATTTAATTGTTATTATTTTTTATTAATTGTGTGGAATTAGAACTGATTCTTTTTGGTACATAAGGCATATTTATTTGTCAAAAGCTTTATATTAAAGTTGTTTCTTCAGATACGTCGCTTTTGTCAAACAATGTTCATGACGTTTTGATGAGCAATGCAGGTAATATATTTGTTGTTTATCCCTTCATAACGCTAAGACTAATTTTATTTTATTTTATTTTTTATTGAGGTCTTGGACGATTTCATATTTGGCTAACAATTGTGTGTGGTTTAGCGAATGCAAGCGATGCAATCGAAGTTATATGTGTTAGTTTTCTATTGCCATCAGCCGAATGTGCGTTGTCCTTGGATGCGACAAAAAAAGGCTATTTAAATGCATCTATTTTCATAGGTGAGTTGAATAAATATTTGAAAAATGTTACATAAATGATTTAATTTTTCATCAGACATTCTGTTAATCAATCTTTTTTTACATAAGCTATCTGGTATACTTGCATGTTTTGTTGGAATTTATGTTACTTCTTTTCTGATTAATTATTAAATATTAATCCATTTTATATTTTAATTTTTTCTTAAGGAATGCTCATTGGTGGTTACATTTGGAGTATTATTGCTGATACATTTGGTCGTCGTTCTACTTTGATTACGTCATTAATAGTAAATGCAATATTTGGTGGTGTTTCAAGTATAGCACCAAGCTATGGATTATTCATATCATGCAGATTTTTGTCGGGTATAGGGTAAATGAACTACCAGTCAGTTGAATACGCGATATTTTTATCAAAGTATTTTAAAGTGTTGGAGGATCAATACCAATTGTTTGGGCTTATTTTGCTGAATTTATGCCATGTAAAACAAGAGGACGAATGTTGTGTATTTTGGCGTCATTTTGGATGGTTGGAAATATGCTCGTTGCAGTTATGTTTACATCCGTTTATTTTGCAAAAAAATGTTTATTATATACTTATTTTCTTGTTTTTAGGTCTGGGTTGGATTATTCTTCCATTAAAATGGTCAAATAGTTGGCGATTATTCACTCTACTTTCGGCATTACCAAGTCTACTAGTTGCACTTCTATTTTTTAGTCTACCCGAGAGTGTCCGCTATTTAACAGACGTAAATTAATTGTTATTATTCAATACATACGCAAAAAAATAAAAGTTTAAATAATTCTAGCAACAACAATTTGAGGAAGCAAAAATTATCTATAGAAAAATTTATCAGACAAATGGACGTTTACCTTCTCTCAATGAAGATTTGGTATGAGACTTATAAAAACATGATGTACAAATTGAATAAAACATGTGATTATATTTAGCTGGATCAATTAGCACCATCCGCAGATTTACTATCATCCAAAAGAACAAACAGTCAAAAATATGCACAAGTTTTTAGAAAAATGATTTGTCGTGTAAGCGTACCGTAGCATTCGATATTATTCCACTTTTTATGACTATATACTTTGTGTATCTAGGGAGGATCACACGGTAGCTTATCCAGTCTTTTCACTCGTGCATCCATAAGAAAAACAATCAGTTATTTGTGTATAATGTTTGCACTTTCGTTCGGGTAAATAGTTTATTGACCTTGTAAACGATTTAAAGAGACAGACAATTCTAGAATAACGATCTTATAAAAATTAATTTTAAATTAATTTAAGATATTATATACTGTGGATGTGGTTACCAGAACTATATGATCGTTTTGAACAATCAGATGGTCAAAAATCAGTTTGTTCTTTAAAAAAACATAATTTGACAAATGGTTCATCAATTATACATTGTAAACCAGCAACAAATGTATTTATAAATAGTTTTATTACAAGTACTGCTAATTTACCAGGAAATATTCTGACTATTATTTTTATTGATCGATTTGGACGAAAGTTGTTTCTAGGTAATTATTAAAATAATATTGTGTGTATTATTCACTTTTTTTGCTATCCATTTTTCCTAGGTTCAAGTTTATTGTTATCGGGAATATCTGTATTTCTTATATTATTTATTAAAACACGATTAGAAATTATATTATTAATGTGTTTATTCAGTAGTGTATCATCAATTGCCTTTAATGCTCTTGATTGTATTGGAACAGAAATGTTTCCACAAAATATTCGATCATCAGCTATTGGACTTGGCACCGTATTTTCTCGACTAGCGGCAATCATTGGAAATATTCTATTTGGTAATTTGATTGATAATAATTGCGTTTATCCATTAATTATCATTTCAGTTGTACTCATTATCGGTAGTATTTGGACAATAGTTTTACCTGAAACATCATCAAAGAATTTGTTCTAACATGTACCTTATAAACATTTATCACCAGTGAATAATGTAATTTTTTTCAAAAATTGAAAGTCATTGTTGTTTTTGTTCTATACGTAATTTATATTTTAAAATAAACTTTAAGTTATTTGATAGGATTTTATTTTATTTTAAGCAAGATTCTCTATGACAAATTTCATTCTCCATAGATTGCATAAACTTTTCAGATTTAATTATCTTTTGTCAGCCGATGTGAAATGTCAAAAGTAGGTGATACTATTTAAATATTTTAACACTATTGAACAACAAGTGTGTATGTGTGTGTGTGTGTGTGTGTGTGTATATATGTGTCTATGTTTAAGTTGTCACCAACAATGGTTAAAAACTATGCTGACACATTTGATGATACTAATCCTAATAATGATGAATTGAAAGAATTATGTTTATTATTTGATAATGAAAGAAAAAACATGCATCAATTAGCCGAAAAGTATAAACAATTTGGTCATTCGGTAGTTGAAGAAATGGGACAGAAAATTGCTGTGTATCAAACAAAATTGTCAGAATTAGAAATAAGACAGACAAAACTAATACAAGAAAATGAATATTTAAAAAATATTGTCAATCGTACGTTATTTGCTCGTCCATTTGTAATAGAGTTTTAATCTTTTCTTTTCTTTTTTTGATTCCTGAAGGCATCCCAAACAAAGACTTTCAAGTGAGTAAAAAGAAGAAGAACGACTAAACTTATCAGTTTCGAATATACTCGTTTATAGAAAAAATGTGATGTATCCACTCAAACGCCCTACAAACATCATGTCAATTTTTCCGATACCATTACGCCAATTGAATTGAATGATAAAACAATCTACGATCGTTTAACACATTCAACAGAATTATTATCGGAAACAAATTGTAAACATAAATTGTTTAAAAATTTATCAACAAGTGATCATGATGATCCATTACAACAACAAGTTAGCCTTCAAAATATGGCTGATGCTATCAAGGTAGAGTCTGCGTGTGTGAAGTAGAGCCAAAAAGATTAAGAATAAGCTCTTTCTCATGAATGATAGCAGTCACAATAAATCGCTGGATAAATTGGTGTAGCACTGACTTTTATGTGTATATATTCATTATTAAAAAAAGTTTAACGTAAATTTAAGCCGTTTGGCAAAAAACGTTTTCCCAAAACTCATATTCAGTGAAAATCTTACTTTTTTAAAAAACATGTCACTGTTTTTTTTCCCATCATTTAGGAAAGTGAAACAAAGAATTCGCATCAAAATGAGATGTTTTGAATTTTTTCCAAGAAAATGCCTAAGCAAAGAAATTGAAATTAAAACATTTTAAACCTTTTATCATGAACTTTTAATTTTTATCAATTTTAAAGTTGATTTTCGTAATCACACGTGAAAAACTGTATCTAGTGATGTGCCTCTCGATTTAATTAGGTAAAAATTTTTGATTCTTCTGATTTGAAGTAAGTCGTTAGGTGGCCACGCCCTAACGGCAGCTCATTTTTTTAACATGTAGTTGGAATTTTGCTTGTATGACTTTTGGTATCTCAATGATAAAAGATCATGACGAGGTATGAAACATCTCATTTTGATGAGAAATCTTTGCTTTACCTTCCCAAATGATGGAAAAAAAAATACTGTCATGTTTTTTTAAAAAAGTAAGATTTCCAGTGATTATGATTTTTTTGCCAAACGGCTAAAACTTAACTTAAAATACTTTTTTAATAATGCGTATATACACATAAAAGTCAGCGTTAGACCAATTTATCCGGAGATTTATTTTAACTGCTATCATTCATGAGAAAAAACTTTATTCTTAAACTCTTTGGTTCCATTTTATATATGTTATTATTTTTATTTATAATAGTGCTGTAATTAAATAATTAGTATTTTTAGATAGCAGAAGTTTATGAAACAATTGACTTTATGCAAGAAGATGATGATGAACATTTACAATCTAAAAAAGATCTATTAAAAGAATTTTGTAATGTAAGTATATAACATCTGTTTTGTGAGATAGGATATGAAAACTAACACTTTATCCATCTTGTTTAAATAGCTCATTTGGAAACATCTCGAAGAACGATCAAAACCGAAAAGTAGTTGTTTAATTTAAATGGGAATAATATTAGATAATCAATGTTGTATTTTATGTAATATATTTCGAACATATGTTTTTGGATAATATTTTTCAAATATTTACTCAGTGAAAAAAAAAGTAAATGTCAGATGTTAGTAAGATTGGAAAGGTTATTTTTTTATATTACAATTTTTATTGTTTGAAAAAATAATTTATCAAATTTCTATGTTTGCTATTGAATGTCTTTTGAAATTGAATTATTAAGATTCTACGACGATGTGACATTGATGGATGGTACTTAATTACTTAAATCAAATATTTTGTCTCTATTGCTTATCAATGAAAAGATAAAATATGGCCAAAACAAGTGAGAGTACAAAAAAATACATAGAGATTAGAAGAAGATTGTCTATTGTTTAACATAATCGAAAAAGAAAAAAAAAGAAGAATGTCCAAAACATTTTCTGATATAAATAAATTTTTGCACAGTTGTTTGTCGACGAAGGTGACATAATATTTTTCTCTGAAAGAAAATGCACATTTCATTTTTTAGTGATTCACACATGAAAATTAGATTTGATAAGCAGGTGGAAAAAATATGCTTATTTCATGCACGTTTTCGTATTTAAATAAAAATAATTTATTGAATTAAAATTTTATAATGCAACAAGAGGTCGATCGAAAAATGAAGACAGAAATACGTCTCATATTTAATCGTTGTTTCATTGTAAAACTTTAATTTTGTTTTTCTTTAAAAACGTCTCACAATTCAAATGAAAATGTTGTGTATGATCAATTTGTGGTCTACTAACAAACCGGTTTACTGAAATTCTATAAATATGTTCTAGCGAAAGTGGAAGAGACGAACTCAAAATCTATGAGATTGAATTCTAAAAGAATCGAATAACTTTTACTTAAATTAAACGTTCGTTTATCTTTGTCCATTTCTTATCTATTTCTGACTGAATCAGTTCTCGATGAACAGTTTATCGTAGTTGAACATTGATGTACTCACGTGTATAGTCGATTAATTGTAATATTTTCGTTGTCGTATTCGTCATATCAACAAAAAGAGAAAACAAAGTAGAATTACAAAAAATATATCAATGAAATACCTTTATTTTGTTGTATTGTAACTGAATTTTGCAGATAACTAATGGTTCCATCAGAAAAAATATGTTCATTCATCATTTGATTGATTATTTGACTATGATTTGTGTCTACGTGATTATATTCATCAAAAAAATTTTGTTGACTTTCAATGTCAACATCATCTTCCTCATCATCGTCATAATCAAAATCAAGATAATTTTTTCGTATGTCATTCATCATATCGTACATCACTTTATTATCTTTATATTGTTTGAAATATTCAAACTGTGTTTGAATTTTATTCTTAAAAAAATGAAATAGTGAACGATAGTTAACTATGATAAATAGATAAAAAAAAGTATTATTACTGTGTCATTTATTGTCGTTGTTGCTTGTTGATTTTCATTATGAAATAGATGATGACATTGACTTGATCTAAAGTAATTAATACAATACACAAAATATATGTCAAAAAATGAAATTTCTTTTAAATACCGAATTTGTTTAAACATGAGAATTATTTTCCAATAAATATAGTAATAATGCCAAAAATCGTATTGCATAGGCATACAATAGAAAAAAAATTATATTATCATTGTTTTGTCACAATATAATAACAACAACAACAATTATTCTTATTAGAAATTTTTTTCCCTTTTTTTTTCTTCTTGTCTTTCTCGACTTGACTCCGGAAATTTAATAAACAGATCTATAAAAAAAAAAAACATTCAACACAATGGTAAAAAGAAGCAAAAAAAGAAGAAAAGAAAATGATAATAGGAAATAAATTGTCATTTGAAGATTGAAGATTACACATATACGCTAACATATCACCCTTTCATTTCATATTTCTTTACTATTTATTAGCATATAGAATAAGATAGGTAATTATTGTTAGATATTAAAAATTCCGTTCTATTTCTAATATAGTTTATCCAATTTTCATTGAAAAAAGTTCTGTCGAAAATCTATGCAATATGGAGAAATCTTTTCTACAACTGTCTTATTAAAATATAGTATTAATAATATCGCTCTCAATGAGTTGATGACATTCGAACTTTGTCGTTTTTGTATATTTTAATCGTAGTGACTCTAACTATCCCATAAATAATTAGAGGATATTAAAGTTTTATTAAAAAAACTTTTATTAAAAGGAAGTTCATTAAAATTTTTAATGAAATTCTTGTGTCGTCAAAAAGTTTTTATGAAACTTCAGGTCATAGTCATTTTGCACGAAACATTTTAATGAAAGTTAAATGAACAGAATATAAGTTAAAGATCCGAAAACAGATGTATTTAAGTGGAAATAAAATACGTATGTATCGCTTAGGGATACATAAACGAAGTGAAACAGATACCTTTTCCTAAGCAGTATATATATATATATATATATATTAGATAAAATTCTTGTACCAATAAAAAATTTTAATGGAACTCCTGCTAAAAATTTTTAAATAAAAGTACCGATCCTTTCATTAAAAAAAACGTTTTAATGGAAGCTTTTTTTTTTAATGAAAGTCATCCAATTCAAAAAAATAGCTGTATGACTATATTTATCCAAATTATTTTTATTCAAAAGACGGTACTTTTTATAGTTTCTAATTAGTTAATCCGTGTTGACAGCAATTCGTAGAAGTGGTTGAACATGAGATTCTTGACACAAAATGTATCAATTATTAATTAATTCACTCACATTTTCTCGTAACAAAGTTAATTTAGCACATACCAGTCATTTTAGTTGTACTGACAATTAGTCTATACTACTCTATTTGATTTTTTTATTGAATATTGACAATAATTTATGGAAAAAAATTCTAAGTTTTCTTTTTCTTCCCCGTTTCTTTATCGAAACTAGTCTAACTATATCTGTGATATACGCACGCCAACAATGTATTTAATAAAAAGAACAACCGACAAATAATAAACCGATAAATCTAATAAAAATATTGCTCTTAAAAGTTAAACTCGAATTAGTAGAATAGAAAAATAAAACTTTTTTCTTTTTATGTGTATTAAAACTTTTAAAAAGCTATTAACACATTGTTAGGTACATTAAAAAACTTTCCTATATTGAAGAGAAAACTGATCTAATTTCTTTATACTACCACTTCTGTATTTAATGAATGAGGAGAGAAAAGTTCTTATTTGTGTTATAAAAAATCAAATATACTCATAAAAAACAAAGAGTAAAGTGTTTTCCAGCCCCCTTTCACCGCACGTTTCTCATTAAGATCTCGTATATTTCTAAAATAGATGATCGAATGTTAAAAGAATATACACACAAATAGTCAGTTAAACAGTGAACACCGTTCCATTTAAGAATTTGAAGTTGTTCGAGTATTAGAAACATTGAGTTGTTTCAATAGAGACGCCTCCTCAGCTACAAATTCGTTTTAGCCTTTCTCTCACAACTTACCCTAAAGAGTTTCATTTTCTAGAATTGTATGTAGGTGAGAACGTTAGACCGCTTCTTTAATGTTTATCGCATATAAAACAGAGCGTTGCTAATCTCATGCTCGGTAACAGATGGTCGTAACACTTCAAAAAAAAAAAAGAAAAGATTTCCTACTTAAACAATGAGTACACTTTGTTCTAGTATGTGCTGTTGCTATTAGTCGATATAACACTAAACTAACGGTCTTTATCTCTTCTATATAAAATTTCCCTCTCTTGATATAAAAAAAGAAAGAAAAGAAAAGCCTATAGAAATGACGAACAATGACGAAAGATTTTCTAATTGAAAAATGTTCATTAGAACTATATAGGTCTTTTTTTATTAAAAATATCTCAGGAAACGATTGAAAAAACAATTACAGAGTATTAGCACATTGAATGAAAGTGGCACAGACTTTAACCTATTTTTTTGTCTGCCTATAAAAATATGTATAGAGAATTTTTATTGGATCAAAGAACAAAATAAGAACTTTGAGAATGAATTATGAGGATAAAATAAAACAAATTTGCTATATGTGAATATATATTTATTATTGTTGTTGTTATTTTTTGTATTCTTTTTACATCGTTAGTGCAAATTGGAAAACAACATACATTTAAAAGTATGAAAGAATTGTTTTAACATAAAGATAGGAAATACTGTTAGTCCCAATGTCATTATTGTCGAAGGAATACGTGAGAACTATAGAGAAAATTTTTTATTTTAAAAGACAACGTCAAATATGATGAACTCTTCGTCTTTTTTTTCTTCTTTGCCGAGAAAGCAACATCTACAAAGGAAATCAATTAAGAAGAAAAACTGTCTTTAAGGCACGATTCAACAAAAATTATTAATTTTGCAAGTCATTTGCTATATATGCAAGATACCGAAATATGATAGATTGAAAGTTTTTCAAGAAGAATAAATTAGTTTATAATCGACTTAATCGCATGGTTGATTAGTTTTTGCCAGTCATTTTGTTTTTAATTAGGCTCTGATCTTTATAGTATAAAATGGGGTAAACTGTAGTCAAATATTCATTAGTTTTTCATAATAAGATGAAAGATTTTTACCATAGATCTAAAAAATGAAAATATCTGCGATATATTTAACATTAGCTAAAAATGTATAGTCATCACAAATTTATTGGACTTAGAATTGTTCATTCACATTAGTTAGAAGAGGTAACCTCCGATTTGACACCGGTTAAAAATTTAATTAAACCTTTGTAGGTTTCAGCGCACACTTCAGGTGCTAAATTTGGTGGTAAAACAAAACCAGTTGCAGAATTACTTGACGTTGGTGGCAATTCAATTGTGAATGACCATATAATACCAAGAATATCGTATGCCCAGTCACATGTACTACCACTTGCAATATCTAGAAAAAGAGAGAAGAAAAAAAAAAGTAGTCAGATATATGTAGGAGAAACGTATTTAAAGATACTTACACAATAAGTTACTAACTGTACCAGAGGTGTACACTCTACCATTCTCAGCACGAATTGCGTCAGCTCCCAATCTTGCTAATGCTAATTGTTTTGTATAGTCTGCTGGATAGTTGTATGTGTATCCATACTAGCAAAAGAACAATATAAGAAATATTACTTTACGTAATGCTAACACTAAATTTGATAAGAAATAATTACTACTCACTGGAGTGCTAAAAAGAAAAAAAAATAGAAAATATTTACATAATACTATTTGAATATGAACAAATTACTTACAACCACCATTGTCCATATGAGTGAATTGACATATACATATCCCATGTGCCTTGTCTGTCTGTTAAAAACTTGACCATATTTTTCGTTTCCGGTTCACTTTCTGCTGCTCTGCCTTGAATGAATGACATATAATTAATTATTTATTTAACTGTTAATTAATAACACAAACCTCCATAAGTTTCTGAACAGGGCTGATTAGATGCTCCACCAGTCATCCACATGCGTGCAAAATTTCGATTTAAATCTGTTCCAATGCATGTTGAACCAGAGTTTGTATTACGATTCTTACGCCATAATCGTGTCTAAAAGTATTGATACGTAATTGACAATAGATATTAAGACTATGATTCTTCTCTTACATTCGTACGACTGAATTCATAGCTGAAAAAAGTAAAATTTAATTTTTAAGTCATTCACTAATATTGTTATTAAGTAAACATACCCGTCTGGATTAAGACTCGGAGCAACGTAAACTGTCCAATAATTTAAAAGATCTACAATTGTAGGTACTTTGTTGTTATAATCATCTATTAACTGATTTATCAACCATATACAACTAGCCTGTGTGATCCATTCTAAAACAGAATATAGTTTAAAAGATAAAATCTATTATTTTTAGCCGTAATTATATGTTCACTAACCTCTTGCGTGTATTCCACAATCAAACCAAATATTTCTTGTACTAGCTGGATTAAATTGAATTGAAATGACTTTTGTTTGTCTGTTTTCAACTGTTAAACCCATATCGAGTACTCGTACGTTTGATGGATAAAGTCTTTGTAAATCTTCCATAAAATCAGTCATTTCTCTATAACTTGCATATGTTCCAGTAATATCTGCTCGAACTGTCTCGCCATTATTATTTAATCGACTTTTTAATGTTGCTTGAAATTGTCTTCGTTGTTTGTCTACCTCTAACTCATGTTGTTCATCATCAATTAACTTTTGTAAATCGTCAGCAACTACCTCGAATGGAATGTTGAATTGTTTTAATCCTGATATGAAATGATCATAATCATGAGCAGTAACATGAACATCGGTGGCTCGATTTACGTCACTTGTTACTTCTGTCCAAAAATCATATGTACCCGTATTTTCGAGAGTTTGTAAATAAGTTACATGATTTTGCGTTAATGGTTGTATACGTAGCAATTTATCGTTAACATATAAACGTTCAATAGCATGTGATACAGAAAAAGCAATGACAAATAAATAATATAATTTTAACGTCATCTTTAGTCAAATACGATTAACTACTTTATTTTCTTAATCGTTGATTTCATTCAAATTCTGCCATTTAAATTTATCCTCTGAAGGATTGATGACGAAGCACATTTAAAAAATGTGTGAATTTACAGATGGAGTGAAAAAAATATTTTTCTAATTGATTAAAATCGACAGTGGAGACGAATGTACTTGGGAAACTTTGTCCGGATCACTATGATGTTGTTTTTGGGATTAATGACGTATGTTTACGCCTAACATGAGGGTGTATTGATGTATGATTATGTCGATGTCAAAATCTGGATGAGATTGTCATTTGTATTATTTAACTGATGTAGAGAAAAGAAGCGGTAATTTTCTTGCGATCAGAGTGTGGAAATATTCTTTAGTTCAAGTCATCTGTCTGTCTATAAGCTACCCGAATATATTTTTGTTTTTTGTTACTTCTGATCTATCTTTAAGCAAATGGCAAAAGAAAAGGTACGAATTAGTCAGCTGAATGTCGATTAGACATACTCAAGGTTATAGGGACATGTTTCATTTTGTACCCACAGGATCTTTTTTTCTCTATTAATAGCGTTATAAGGCTATAAAACATGCTTTTTTTAAAATTATGGCATTAGAACGCTATAGATTTATCTCATTACAACGCAATAGACGTAGCCCGTTGTGTAAAAGTTACTTTTCAGGAATTTATGGCTTTGTAAGTGGATAAAAATTTTCTTTTCATTACAACTCTATAGATTTCTAGCATTACAATGCGTTTTAACTTTTTATCTTGTTACAACGCAATTAGATTTGTCTACCGCCTTATAATACGTTAGATTCTAATGTATTATAACGCATTTGAGTTTTCTACTTCAATATAATGCGTTAGAAATTAATGCGTTATAATATCTTAGATATTTTATCTAATTATAATGCCATAAATTTGAAAAAATCCGTTATAGCGTTGTAACTCATTAGATAATGCATATCGTATTGTAACGAGTTAATACCTAATAGTTTACAATGCATTATTCTTTTCTATCTCATTGCAATGAGATAAGGAAATGGAACTCGGTGTAACACGATAGATATTAATGAGTTACAACGAGTTAGACAATATCCAAAACGAAAATACATGGTTTTCTGGTAAAGGACACATTTTCATAAAATTCTGAGACTACCGATCGATTCCTCTCGAAAAGTTGGTTCGGGAAAAGTTACTTCAACTATATCAGACTTGAGACTTTACTGACTATTACTGACTTGAGACTTAGGACATACACTTGGGACAGCACACTTATACTGCCATGTATAGCGTTACAGCGCCTGAAAAGTTAATGCATTGTAATGCGATAAATTTATGTCGTTAAAACGCATGAAGAATTTCTATAGCCTTACAATGAGTTAGAGCATGCATAACGCGTTGCAATGCGTTATAATGATACAAAGATTAATACAACAACTAACAATTATATAAAGATTAATGCCTTATAATGCGATAGGAATTTAGTAACGTCTTGTAAGTAATAGCGCGATAGTCGAATTTATAGCGTTGTAACATTATAAAAATATGAGAAAGTCGTTGACAAAAATGCATTATAACACTATAATTTCAATTTTTTGGCACATAACGCGTTACGCTAATGCATTAAAGACATGTTTTTTCTAAATTTATCGCGTTATAACACAATAAAAAAGCTAACACATTACAAGACATTACGATATGCCTAACGCATTATGATGCGATAAATACGAAAAAAAGATCCTGTGGATATTCTTGTAAAATATTAAATTTTATTTCTCTTGAATCTAATCTTGAATATGTTGCTATAGCTGAAGCATACCGCATTACAGCAATCAGCGTGGTGTTTTTTTAATACACTTTTTTGTGTCATTTTCTCACGCAGCTTGTTAAAGATCTGAAAAGTGTTGAGAAAAATAGAAAAATGAGAATATGGAGCGGAAGATGGAACTCTGAATATGAAAATAACCTATTTTGTAGTTCTGTGGGACATTTATTTTCTTATCTAGAGCACCTAAAAGATGGTCGTCAATTGACGTTTTGGGACATAGAAATTTTACAGCAGAAACAGATAACTGGTGTGGTGAGTGTACATGCACCGTGTAGATACTACTTAGCAGTCTTGTTGACTTTCTTTCGTGTATAATATGTAATCCGCACAAAACAAACAACTAGAGTAAAACCGGTTTTTTGTGATTCACGCGTATGTACAGCTCTTTCGCTTTCCTGGTTTTTACTTTCTTTGTCAGAGACCTTCGCACCGCATTCGCAACTTTCGCGTAGTGTAATTGGTGTCTAGTTTTATCAATGTACCAATTATTTGTTGAAACTCGTTTACACAGAAATCAGAGAAATATTGTAATATCTCATAACAGATTATTGGATTACAATACAAACGATAAAAAACAAGTAAATTTGATTATGATTTTGTTTACCATCATCATCAAATTTTGTATTACAAATACTTGACCTTTATATTAGCGCCTCTCACTATTACTCTTTTCTCCCCGTTAAAACATTAAACGTCGTACAATAATTCAAAACAGAATACAGTTGGTTATTTTTCGAATAATGTTTCAACAAAAAGAGATATAAACCAACGGTTTTGGTCAACCAACAGAAGATACGTGTTTTCGTAAGCCAAAGATATCCACATCCTTTTCGAAAATAGATTTTGGAAATAAAGCAAGCGCTTGATTTTTAGTGAGATCAGAATTCTGTTTAGCTCCAGAACTGTTACTTAATGACTTAAATTAGCCTTGAAGTCTCATGAAACATACGTATTCGAGCATGATGAATTTGATGGTGAGACTGTTTTGAAAAAAAATTCAAAACCTAGTCCAGACCAACTTTCACTAAAAACTCTGATTTCAGTAAAAAAACTGATTAAAACTGTTTTTACCCAAGGCTAAAAACGTCATAACACATTATAACGATACAAAATCTTCAGTGTGTAATCAATATTGTCCGCTACATCTGATTATAGTGAGGGATCGCTTGAAAAAACATTTTTTTTGCAAGCTAATTCTACTAAATGACTCCCAGTATCAAGGACGGAAGCTCCAGATACTACAAATATCCAGAAGTGATCAAACTCGATGTTCTGTTCACGAAAATTACCGAGCAAAAACTATCAGACAGTGTCTTATCCCATCTGAAGTAGCCCGTTCTCCATCAAAGCTAGACATTCATCTAGTCTTCAGCTATTGAACAAAACATCATTCGAAGAGATCTTTGTTCATGAGAGTAGCCGAGCATGGAATCGACTGCCAGACAACTTGCATGTTCCACACAAACAGAAAGCGTTTAAATTCAGAATAGTTTCACGGTATGTCTGAACGTTTTGTTTACCTGCTATGCACTATCGATTGTTCGAAATCTATCATACTCGTAGAGGTGATTTTCCTCGACTCAATGATGATCTGTTTACTAGAGAAAAATTCGAAGCATCATCAGCATTTACATGTGGTGTTACTAACGAAACAATTAAACACTTCTTTATGGATTGTGCTTATTATGACGAGTATCGTCGTTCAGTGTTTAGAGAATTGAGGACAATTCTCCGAGATACTGGTATTATTGGGGATCATCTACTTCTCAAACACGATTCTGTTACAAAATTGTGTAAGAAGATCTTAAAAGAGTGTACAGTTCATTGGTTCTATGAGAAGGTTTAATTTGTCTTGATGTACTTGAAGATACACGAATGGTTGACGTCTGGATGAACTGGGCTGCTGAACCTCACCTGTCTTCCGAGAAAAATCAGGTCAAAACTAAATAAAAGCCTATGTAGTCGATATGTCTCTTCGAGCTCTGTTCGATGAGCCGGTTTTCATTGGAATTTGTTAACATTTGACTATAGAAAAGGGACAGTTTTTAACAGCGCTTTTTCACGTTTTTCATACTTTGAGTATGTACTATTTCGTTTAGTGAGATTGTAGAGCGAGAGATGACATACATTTCTCATATACTCGACGTTGTTTATCATAAACAGAGCATTTATGTGTGACTGATCACTTTTGAAAGAGCTGAAAATTCTGTGAAATTTTTGCTAACTAAAAAGTTTTTTTTGTAATAAGCACATACAACTAGAATGAAATGTCACTCAGATCAGTACCATTGGTGCTATATCACTTAAGAACATTTTAAAAAAATAATTGTAATGTCAAATTAAAGTAATAAAGTATCGAACGAACAGTGAAAACACGGTTCCGTTACCGTTCTTCATAAGAGATAAACCAATATTGGCCTTTTTCCTCATTCAGCACGCATTACACTGAATCATCTTTCTGGAAATACTTGTTTGCAGTACCCATCATCAGTTCAACATTCAGATTTTTATAATTCACATTCATGTTAGAAGACGATGATTGAATCGTCGAAACAGGTCAAATCTTAAAAACTTTTAATATTTTTTAATAAAACTTACAATACGTTTGACAGTTTCATTCATCTCAAATACGAATATAATAATAAAGAAAATACACTTATTCGTGATTATATCATCCTGTACATAGTGTATCGAAAAGAAAAGCACTTATTAGCGCGTGTTTCTAATTTTCAAAATGGAAAAAAATCTCAGCTTTTTAAACTCATATTTTCATTTTGCTGAAAACATTTGCTTGTATAAAAGATTAGACTATCATCAGTTCAAGAAACTATGTATAAACAAACTAAGTTTTTTATACGTCTCATAGTAGAATGAATTATATAGAAAAAAGAATTAGAAAAAATAAAAGGACTGTAGAAATCGAAGTCCATAAACTGTAGTAACACTAGTCTTTTTCTTTCTAAAATGAAGCTAGTGAAAACTTACATTTAACAAGTAGAAACTGAACATATGCTAGATTCTAGTTTTATCTGAAGTTCACCGTCTCGTAAAACTCTGGTTTGACTAGATAACCTCAGATGCAATTAGACAAATCCTGAATGTTGAAAATTCATAGAATAATAACTCTTATTCGATAGGCTCAAAGAGCGTAAGAATACTAACAAAGTGAAGGATAAAACGATACCTTTGTTCCATTAAACATTGTCTTAGAATTTAGTTTTTTACTTGACGCTTCCTCTCACTATACTTTTCAATTCACAACTATCACTATCTCTTTTCTCCATCTATTAAAATATTGAACTCTCTGTCTAGTTGCACATCTAACAGTTATTTAATCAAATTTGGAATGTAGTGTATGCGTGCATACGTATCTCAGTTTCACTAGGTCATCAATTGTGACTACAACGTATATATACGTATAAATTATTCGATCAAATTATTCACTTTCCACACATCTTTCTTACACTGAAATACAATCTCTTCTAAATCAGACTAATTTCTCTTTTCCTAAATGTTTTTTCGTTTTTTTTTTATAATCAAAAAGTAAAAACTTTATTTCTGTTAAGAGCCAATAATCTTAAGAGGATATATCTTTTTATTACAGCAACAGTCTTATTATGACTGCTACTATAATAAAAGATATATATTCAAGAAAAAACTTCCTTGCTTGTATCAAATAGAATGCACGTACAAATATAGAATAGATTGCATAAACGAGCAGATAAATAAATGAAAGAATGAATCTATATATGCGTTAACGAAATGGTATGTAACGTAGAAAAAAAAAGTAATATGGCGTCGAGATAGTGTACAACAGAAAAATGACAGGTTGCTACTTTATAGCGTAAGATACAACACGTACTATACACAGGTTTTATTTATTTTTTGTTCTATTTATGTATTCACAGGTTCGGCAGTATAATTTGTCGCAGCAGCTGGCGTTGCTACTCCAAAATCATTAGTTAATAACGGTGATCTTTCGCTTGGTATAGGTCGACGACTAATGAATTCTCTTATTAAATGAGCCCATACACCATTATAAATACCCATACCAATAATTAACAGTACAAAACCAACTATTTGTAATGGATAAAAATTTTGCCATCTTAATGCTAATGTAACCAGCCAGATAATTAACGTACGACCGCTAAAGTAAAACAAATTTTGAAATATTTTTTGTACAATTGATCAGTTATTATAGGACATGCGGTATTTTCTTACGGATTTGATATAACTGAACAATTTAATGCTTTTTTTTCCCCGTATGTTTTATTAGAAAAATACATCGACGTTTCGGCTTGAGAAAGGCTTTTTCAAACTAAAACGTTGATGTGTTTTTCTAATAAAACACTATTATACGGAGGGGAAAAGTATTAAATTGTTCAATTTAATCAGTTATTTATACCTGTCGAGAACCATTCTTGTTGTGGATGATAATTCTTTTGTCACACTTATACCAGCAAAATTAAAAAATGCGATACTAAATATATTTCCTAAAAAAGAGACTCTAATTGAAAAATCAAAATAAGAGTTTACAATTTGTTGAGGGCACTGCTCTAATATAGAAAAACTATCAATGATGAATATTCTACAAAAGTCATCATTAAGAAAAGTAGAACAAAATTAATCAATGATTACTATTGAGAACATACCAACGGTTGCTAAAATGATAATTCCATTATTTTTCATCTGACAAAATGCTTCTGCAACATCTTCTAATCGATGTGCCGGTCCTGTATTACTCGTACTGATTTTGATGAAATAAAATGGAATTAACAATAATCCCAATGTTCCAAATCCAAATATACCTATCAAAAACAAAACAAAAAATTGAAACAGGAAATAGACAACTGTACGATCACGTATTGTATTAGAAGCTAAACAAACCTTCCCAGCCGACGGCTTGAAGTGGTGGTATATTGTATTTTGCAATGAATCGTTCTTCATAAACTACTTGAAAAGCAGTAAAAATTTGTCCCATTAAAATCAACATATCACCTAAAGAAGAAAAACAAAACGATAAATATTTTCTTAATGTAAATAAATTAATTATTTTTACCTGCTATTTTATCTGAGTTAGAATGAGTTGTATCGGATTTATCAAAGAGAATATCTGATATACCTACAACTGATAAACCGATAACTACCGTTAGTATTCCCAACCAGTGATATAACGTTAACTTCTTTCCAAGAAAAGCGACGCTAAATTCGATAAAAAAAAACATATTTACTTAAATAAACATGAAAAATAAGAAATTAATTAAGTTTATATTACCTGAGCAATGCTGTAAAGATCATTACAGAACCTTTTTTAAAAGAAAATGAAAGATAATCAAGTAAAATTTACAAATAAATAAGTGAATGTCTTTTTTACCTCTTAACATTTGAAAACTACTGGCTGTTGTATAATTCAACGCTATATAACCTAAACACGTTGATAACATGTCAAATATCGATGCCACCCAGAAAATAAGTGGATTAAATTTTTGATCTCCTTCAACTAATTTTGTTTCACGTTTAACATTAATTGGCCAATATTTAATTGCCACTGAAGAAACATCAGTTTCATATAGTTTTAATTGATCAATACGATGTCTTGCTGTCGAATACCATATTAATTTAAATACTAATAAACATAAAAATTCGCCAAGAAACATGCCAGTTGCCTAAAAAGATATTATATCTAATTTGAATGTTAAATGGATTAATAAAACTTTTACCTGTAAAAATGGATGTTCAAAACTCCCATTTGTCTTTTTATCGCAAAAAAATGCATTTTGTCTAAACAATAAAGAAGTAACAATTATAAATCTATAATATATTCTAAATACTCTTATTCTGTACCTGTCTGCCCATTTGGTTGAAAGTGTATTTATCGAACCAGTTATTAACATCAAGACGGCAAGAAAAATTTGATAGAGAGTAAACGCCATCTAAAATAATTAACAATGTTCAGAGTGTCTGTCTATTAAGTTCACTTCAATAATTTTAGTGTGTTTTTATGCTTTCATATGAAAAAAAAGCTTTTCCTTTGTGTTCTTCGTCTTTATCTATTCCATTTGTAATTCAAACTATTATCACATCTTTTATTCTATAAAACATTTCGTTTATTCTTTCTCTCTCCTAACAAAGTCAATATATTGCAGTTATCGCGGTTTGTTTACCCGTTTTTGACACACTAAGAAGTAATATTAGCAAGTATTATGGCAAGCTCTACTTTTAAATAAAAAAAATGCCTGTATAAAGTTATTGAGCACAATTATAATACGAAAATGTTGACGTAGACAGTATTTTACCACTTATTTAAAAGTCATCTTATTGATAATTGAAGAGAAAAACAAAATTGTTTTGACAAAATATGTTCTTTTGGACTAAAGAAATCTAACGCAATATTTTGTTAAGTGAATTTCTACTCTGTTAAATTGATTTAAATTTGTATCATAGAGCCAAATGTTAACTATCAAAAAGTTTTTCATTAGATTTTCTTCTAATACAACACTTATCTTTATGTATCGATGATATAATTTGATGAATAATCTAAGACAATAGTTTTGTAAGTGCAACAGACGAAATTGTTTGATGTATTTTTTGAAAAAGAATTGTAACTTAACTTTATCCATTGTGGTGGAGTGGATAAACACAATATTGATGAATTTTGGATATATTTCTATTATCTATTTTCTTCGACAAGGATAACAATACTACTTTGTAATGACTTCTTCTTTTCACTATAGAAAGATTCTTTGATGGACTCGAGCATATTTTTCTTTGGGAATTCCTTGACTACCGAGTTTGGCTCTTTTAAAGACAAGAGCTCCAAAAAATATAAATTCTTTGGTTTTTCTTCATCGATCTGTATAATGATAACGTAACAAGGATCGAATTGAGTTACGAATGCTTGATCCAAAAATCAAAAGTTTTTCAGAAAAAAAAGACGTTATTAATTTGCGTTTTCAAACTCAACAGTTTTTTCAAAATCCGGACATTTTTTTATTTGACCCGAATCCGATCTATTTCTATGTCTGATATGTAATAATCTGTAAGCAAAAAACTAAATAGTTGCACTGTCACTGTGGAAAATTTTCACAATCTGTTATCAGCACAAGAACAGAGTTCAAAATGACTCATAATAAAAGTGTTGTTTTATTTAAAACGAGGAATAAAGCAACATTCTGGCAAGAAATAGCAAACATTTAGGCTATTGTCAAGACTCATTTACGTGTATTCAAATCAGATGACTATCAGATCTTGTCTCTTTCAAGCAGACTCTTGAAACGAAATAATTGTTGCTATTACAAACAGTTTCGCTTAATAAGAAAAGAGAATTGTTAGCAATTCATTTACGGCATGAGCAGAGCGGGTACCGTCCGCCAGGAACTTCTTTTTTCAGATCTGAGGTTTTAAGTTTTCTTTTCTCGCGTACCTGTTCGAAAGTTTTAGATCGTTGACCCGGGGAAAACGGAATCTTGATTATGACTGAAAGTCATACCAAGAAAAGCACATTGTTGTTAATCCTTGAAGTCAAGCATAAAAAATGAAAAAAATAGAAACAATAAATGATATATTTACCGTTTATTATTATCACAAAAAAGAAAGAGTGATTTGATTTGACTTATTTTTTTTTATTTCGAGTTCAAAAACAATGCAAACGCAACAGATTAACTGCGTCTATGTTCTGGTTGTCGTTACAATAAAACAGCTGAAAACTACTACAAACATTCTTTTATCGACCCTAAAAAAATGCACATAACTATATTATTATTTTTTTGACATGTTGTAATGAAAACGCCAAGTCGGGATAGGTGATATAGTCAGTACTCCGCAGAAGTAGCGACACCCCTGTATTGAACTGGCCACGGTATCTATGTTCTCCAATGACACAACTAAGTAAGGTTTTCAATACCTTTGAATAGAAAACACAATACAACTCTGCTAATATTCTTCATCGAGACATATTATCGTACACCAATGAGCACGCAGTTATTATCTTGAAATGCACAATGCAAACTTCTGTCATATACTGTGGGATTTTGAAAATACATTAAAAATCTAATTTAATGTATTTTAATACGTTTTTTTATACCGTTCCTCAGAATCGTTATTGCAAAGTCTTTTTTCAGTGGAGGATCTATGCTTTTGCTGCCTACATCATAAGTGTTTCTCTCACAATCGCGTACCTGCTATTCATATACTAAACGGTATCCCCTTCTCACTCTAGACTAATATTCCAATTTTAGCAGAAGTAACTTAGTCTGAAATTGTTGAAAACACTATTGAATGGTACGTATATACACCTGTCTCTTAACATGAGATGCCTATTTTCTTTACATCCATTAGTAAACATCTACTTTTTATGGAAATTAAAGCGGTTGCAAGCATTTTTTATTGTTATTTAGTGGTTTCTTTTTCGTCGAATAATCAATAGTAAACATATAATTAAATGGGAAAGTCAAAGATGTACATAAGCAATAATTCTTTTCACTCTGCATTGATACAATAGAGCATCAATTTCTGCGGCGACATTAGAGAAAAAACTATTCAAATAAACAACAAAAGAATAATCGGCGTTACCTTTCTTTTGTTAATCAGCCAAATACAATTAGAAATCAAAAATAGAAGAAGCAATTATATATATATATATATTTATATATATATATACAGAGAGAGAGAGATGTGCAATGAAATTACAAACAACGGAGAGTTATACAAAACCTAGAGATATAAACAAAAAAAATGGATTTTCTCGGTTATTCCGATGACTATATATCAAAAAGGCAAGAGCAAATAAACTGTTTTAAAAGAAACAATAAAAAGTTACTCAATTTGTCTGAAAACGGACACCAGAGTTGAAGAATATGTTTGTAAGCTGGAGCGGCATTCCGAAAAGAAACAAGTCTACTAAGGAAATTATTTTTTGAGTCGTTGAAAATTTCGGAAAGCTGAGCAGAAAAAAGGTCACAAAATTCGTGCGCTTGCCTTTCTTTTAAAAAAAAATTAAAAAACTGCTAGTATGATTATGTGCAAGTGTAAACTGATTGGTTTGAATATGAAGAAAAGAACGATGAGTTGTTAAACCACGATCAAATGTCTGTCTACCTGTTGCTGTCTATACTTATTTTTTATAAACACTTGAAAATCGACTAAAATAGTTTTCTAACACGGTTACTCGTGACCTAATCAAAAAAACACTAACGACCTGTTTTTGCTCAAGCCGGAGGAAATTTTTGAATTTTTTTAGTATTGGGAAGAAACTGCACGTTCTACAATTCTGCCAGACAATCTAAAATCTTTCAGCAACAATTGACGAAGAAGGTTCCACCGGAGCTCTATTTGTTTTTTAATTCTGCATTTCTTCGAGAATTTCATAAGGATTTCAAATGTCTAAATTTCACCGGTTGCTTCACATATTTGTACTAAGGAATCACGTAAATACTCTTTAAATCCAGTTATATCTTGATCCAATGTCGCAAAACCTTCGATCATCACTTTCATTTGATCATCTTATAAATGTGAAAAGACAATTTTTAATAAATTAGCCATAAACTGTTGCACATATAATAAATTTTGCTTCGGATATGTGACTTCTGGTGCCATTGGAACTTTGATGAGGCCCGTTTCAGCAATTAAAAATACATCAGCTAAAATTTGTAAGTGAGCCGTTAAACCTAGAATAAACGAAAAAACATGAATTAATAAAGACAATATAATGGTCTTTTGAATATTACCAGAAGTGTGTGAGTATTCAACGACACATATGCTGCATTGTTTCTAAATAATGCACTGATAGAATGTTTGAGCTGTCTGAGGATCGCATGTCTAAAATTTTCTTAACATTGATTGAAGAATTTTGAAACCAATTTCAGCTATTGAACGCATTGTATGTTTAAATGCCCAAATAACAGAACCATAAACTAATTTCAATTTTGACTTGATTTAATGCTAATAATGCTATCGTAAGAAAAGAGAAACAATAAAGAATGCTTTTTTATTTTAGATTTAAAATTATTCTGAACTATCCTGGTTTCTGAAAAACGTGTTACTTAACTACCATTGTTATTGTAAGCTTTGAGAATAGTGTGACAAAACTAACCTCATACTGGACTATCGAGTGAGAAGAAACGCACTCTAGCAACGAAAACAGTCAACAAAGGAAGTAAACATTATTCTGATAATTGTTTAAACAGTATAGTCCTCTTGTAGATAGCTACCATTAAAGAATCATAGTTACACATACCTGGAAAACAAGTATTCATCACAGTTTTTAATAGAAAATAAAAGTTTTTCTGATGGTCAGTAAAATTTTCAAAATTCTTGTTTGTCACATTTAACATGTGTTTAAGTGTATTATCAAACATTTCTCGTACACGATCAACCAAGTATTATAAAATATAATACTTCGATTTTGTTAACTGATGTTGCCAACATATCTGATATTTTTGATTCTCTTGCTTCCAGGATGGCAGTCACAATAACCAACATGGGCAAGATTGAACAATGGTGTAATGAATGTATTCATGATCTGAATAATACAGAAAAAAGGCCACAATTCCATCTTTAACTTGTTTGCTGTCAATATCAACTTGTTGAATATTATGTGATTTACCAAACCATGTTTCTAACAAAACGAGTGAATCTTCTTTAATGACTGCTATTAGTTTAATTAAACATTGTTTAACATAGATTTCTCCGTTAACACGTACAGCCGTATTGGTATTTTTTTATATAATTTTATAAATATGTAACATTTCGAAATAAATCTTAATCAACTGAAAATCAAATTAAACGTCAATAACAGCCGTATATCAAGTCTATAGACGTAATACCTGATGTACATCTTCAGCACTCAAAGCATTTGATCCACGTATATTTGTTTTTAAAATATTTAAGGTATTTTCCAATATTTCCGGATCTTTTAAACAATCAATAGACTAAAACAAATAGAAATCAACATAGGAGTATGAAAAAGATTTAATAATGATTCAATTAATTGCATTCTTTTTCGAATTCACTAGAGTAGTTTATGACTAATAGCAGTCAAACACACTAATGCAAATTCAACTACTGTTAATATACGTCAAACGAGTCCGAAAACAAAATACAGCTGAAGACTTCTATCTTTTTTGAAGGTGTACATGTCATAGAGAATTAACAGCAGAAATGAGTCAGAAAGAAGAATATCGTCCTAATTTCACCCACAGTCAAGAGTAAAGTCCAAAATCAAAGAGTGGGAAGGATGAATACTTGTCAATAGCGCCCTATATTTCTGAAAAGGAAAGAAATCAACAAGAATTTGGTGCAGGTCAATCCACTTCACCAAACTAAAATACGTTCCAAAACCAAAATACGTTCTAAAGTTAGGATTTCTTTTTTTAAAATGGAAAGATTTCAGATATGTATGTAACATAACAAGAGAGAACATCATTGAATTTGAACGATTTTAGACACTTATTGTAACAAGTAAGCTAATATATTGTATCATTTTGATTGCAGCAGAAAAATGAGCTGTCTCGTGCTTTTCCACGTTCGTAATATTATCATAGTGTAGAGACTGCTTTCTCATTCGGGTAAATATATTATTACATTATATAGCTATTTATTCTATTATTTTTACGTCTTCTTTATAAGGCATAAATGCACATCAAGAGCACTACACTCTACATCACCCTGTACAGTATTCCTATTTCTCAAACGTAAGTTGTTTGTGCTCGTAAGTAATCGTTGATGCAAAGGAAATAATTAAAGATTAATCTAAACGCTACTACAAGAGGGTTGTTTATATGTTATATATATATATATATATATATATATACAGCAACAGCAGCAAGTGTCATGCAATAGTGGCGAACGTTGATTTCTGGAAGCTGCTTTGCTCTCTTATGCACGTTTTAAATACGAAAATTACTCATTTATTGAATATATTTTCTAACTGGGCTATCTTAATATTTTTGTGTCTGGAGTAAGACTTTCGAAGGCAAGCATGAGAGTTAAATGGATGACTATTCAGCGTAGCCGTTCTCACTCACTCTTTAATCAACACAATGTAAGTCCTATTCGAAAAGAAGTAGTGTAATAATTTTTTTTTTTTTTTGTGGAACACTGTTGGCGAACAAACCTCATTCCGTTATAACTAACTTTTGTTAGAATTCCTCACTTTAAAACAATGTAGAAAGATTTAGTTCTGTTTTAGGACCTCTGTGTGAAGGATAGTAATAATAATAATCACTTCTCATTGATCGTGATCATTTAACTGTCGGTTTCAAGGTTTTTTCTTTCAGAAGTATTTTAGAAATTTTAAAAGTGTTTAACGTAAGTTACATTTGTGCTTTCCTGGCTTGTATCTATGCATGTCGTCTCTTTATAAAGAGACGCTGTTTAACGGATAGTTTACCTCGCACGTTCACATGCCTGTAGATTTTAAACTGCTACCATATTAACTAAATACGTTTTTTTCTCTCTTTTTACTCGGTTTTATTTGTTTCAGATCAAGTATTTATTTTTGATTAATTTTTTATTGGCTGACGTCGTAGTTCGACTTATGGCTGCACCAAGTCGAGCTCGGGTCTATGCTGATTGCAACACACATCGTCCGCGAGAATACTGGGATTATGAATTACACGTTGTTGAGTGGGGGTTAGTTTATTGTGGCAATATGAAGTAAAAAGTTCTCTAAAAAGTCGAAACTATATTTTGTTTTCCTAGAAATCAAGATGATTATCAGATAGTAAGAAAACTTGGCCGAGGAAAATACAGTGAAGTATTTGAAGGAATCAATATAACAAATAATGAAAAAGTTGTTATTAAAATATTAAAAGTTAGTTTATAAATGGTCGAAGTAAACAATGATGTAAGTTGATCTTGTCTTTTTAGCCAGTCAAAAAGAAGAAAATCAAACGTGAAATTAAAATATTACAAAATTTAAGAGGTGGTCCAAATATTATCACATTATTGGATATTGTTAAAGATCCAGTTGTAAGTAGTCATAATTCTCTTGTTGAACTGGAAATTATTAAAACGAAGGATGCAGCAATAAACGTTTGCATACTCTGATATTCAACAATGAGCTTTTCATTTGTATTTTAGTCAAGAACACCCGCATTGATATTTGAATATGTCAATAACACTGATTTTAAAGTATGTGATGTCTGTTTATTGCTCATATAATTATATTCATGTATGTCATCTTGTTATAGCAACTTTATCCAACATTATCAGATTATGATATTCGATTTTATATGTATGAATTATTGAAAGTATGTAAAACAGAACCCTTCCTCTTTTATTTTAGACTTTTTGAAATTGTTTGCATGTATGTGATTTGTTTTTTACAGGGATTAGATTATTGTCATAGTATGGGAATAATGCATCGTGATGTTAAACCGCATAATGTGATGATTGATCATGAAAATCGAAAAGTAAGAATCTATAAGAGCATTATACGTTTTACTGCAATTTTTAGTATTTTGTATAGGATACCGGAGTACATCGAACTATGAAAAAATCAAGGTCAGATAAGAGGTCTACTACGGTGCGAAAACCGTGATCCATTTGTGACTGTTTTCACCCCAAACTAAAAATTGCTAACTCAGTCAAAACCGATTCACACTACTTCAAAAATTTCAACACACACTAATTTATCTGCCTTAAACTCTAAATTACAATAAAATTTTCAAAAATCAATAGAAATTACTTTGTTTTCAAAAGGTTTTCCAGAAATCTTTGGCAGTAACGGAATGTTTTTTTTTGAAATATTAACCGCAGTATCAGATTCAGCAGACAAAACAGTATATCTTGAAAGCAGAATCTAGTGGTTCGAATCACCCTTTTAGAAGTCAAAATCCATCTTTTTTTTCGGGAAATAGCGATCTTGTAGGTTTCCATCCGAAAGGTACACCGCAGTACATCTCTTATATGACCTTGATTTTTTCATAGTTCGATGTGCCCCGGTGTTTTATACGAAATGCTAAAAACCGCTTGTTGCTATCACTTTTCGTTTAAAAGTTATTCAAAAACATCTACGTACGCTCTATTTTTAAATGGATAGTAGTATGGTTTTAACATACCAAAAACTTCCCCGAAGTGAAATTGCTCTCTCCGAGCGTCAGGTTTGTGTAAATGGGTAGATTCTTCATCTCTGAAAGATTTTTGAATATGTCGGGACATGCATGGTAACTAGAAATCTTGTAGATAGACATGTAGGTATTTTTACTATTTTCTGGTAGTCAGTTTTATAAATTATGGCTCTGTGAATTACGTATAGTGGCTGTAACTCACACTCCCAGGAGAAATCAGAAAACGATAATAAGTGTGTTTCATAAAAAATAATGAGTAAAGGAGCTAGATTTGTCTTTCTAATAAAATGTTTAGAACGATTTGTCATTATTCTTATTTAGCTTCGTTTAATTGATTGGGGTTTAGCTGAATTTTATCATCCAAGTCAAGAGTATAACGTTCGTGTCGCATCACGCTATTTCAAAGGTCCAGAATTATTAGTTGATTATCAATATTACGATTATTCATTAGACATGTGGAGTTTAGGATGTATGTTAGCTAGTATGATATTTCGTAAAGAACCATTTTTTCATGGGCATGATAATTATGATCAGGTGCTGTAATGATACGATTTATTTTTTAGTCATAAAATACTTCGGTTCTTTTTTATTTAAAGCTCGTTCGAATTGCTAAAGTACTTGGTACTGATGAATTGTATGAATATCTTGAAAAATATCAAATTGAGCTTGATCCACGTTTCAATGAAATACTTGGAAGGTTTGTTTGTTTACTTTAAATATCCAAAAACATTATTATTTGCTTTTGTGTATTTTAGACATTCACGTAAACGTTGGGAAAGATTTGTTCACTCAGAAAATCAACACCTTGTTAGTCAAGAAGCGCTAGATTTTCTTGATAAATTATTACGCTATGATCATAATGAACGTCTGACAGCTAAAGAAGCAATGGATCATGCTTATTTTTGTATGTATCTTTTTTTTATTGATTCTTCACGATAATGATCTTTACGTTTTGTCTTTTCATTTTAGTTCCAATTGTTCGTGATCAAAATCGTCCACTAGGAGTGACATCCACAGTACCATTATCAAACGGTATGATAAAATTTTTAAAATTTTAAAAAGCATTATGAGTACATTACTCACGTGTTTTCTCTTTTAGCAGGTGCATCAAGCGGTGTTTCATCGACAAATTCTCCTTCACCGTTAAATGTGAATAATAGCGTATCAGCTGGTAATCAGTAATCAAATCCAATAATCGTTTATGGAGTTAGAGTAAACACGTCTACATTCGTATCGTATATGAACGTGTGTATGATATTTATTTATAGTTTTCTATATTCAGTAGACACTCTTTCTCTATACCGACTATAGTTCATATATGGAAATCATTCTCTCTCTATCTCTCTCTCTCTCTCTCTCGCTCTCTTTCTCGGTTTTCTCCTCTCCTCATATATGTCTCTCTTTCTCTCTTGTTGCTGTTGTTGTTGTTGTTTTTTTTTAATCAACTTACTATTTTGTATTTGTTTATGTGTTTGTATTTCAAAACTAACTATGCATAGGGGTGGAAAGGAAACATAGAGCAAGAAAGAGAGGGCGAGAGAGAGGATATGAACAACCAACTTATTTACACGTAAAAAGGTTCTGTTGTTGCTGTTTTTCTATAAAATATATATTTTTCTTTCTACTTTTTGAGCACATATTTCTGACCAACAGACTTTTATGTGTGTATGTGTTTGGTACATGAGTAAAGATACTCATACATACGCATTTGATGAAACTAGAAGACCTGAGTTTGTAATAATTTTCTCGTTTTTCTTTATATTTGTTTCGTTTTTTTTTCTGGTATGTTTCCTATTCTTATTCTTATTATTCGAAGAAAAATCTATATAAAGATGAAATTTTTTTTATGTGCTTGTGTGTATGGAATATGTCCTTTTTTGTTTTATTCTTTGTTGTTCAAAAAATTGTAGGTACATAAAAAACAAAACATTTTTTTTTCGTCTTTCTCTGTCTTTGTTTCATATGAAAACACATATAAAAGAATAAAAAAACAGATACTAATAACATCGACATGGTCTCAATCTCTTTTTCAACAATCAGCTTTTGTCTCGTATGTATTGGTTTATAGTACGTGAGCCTGACTGAAGTTTGGTGATAGTGAGCTTTTTGCGAAGACTTTAGGGCTATGATATTTGATTTTCAAATAAGGAGCAAAAACATCTTTCTACTCTTTTATACAATACATAATGCAAATAAAATAGAGTATTTATATATTTCGATTCCAGAATTTTCAAATCTTTTTATCGGATTCTCGAAGTATTTTCAAAATTAGTGCTCTAAATAACGAAACTTGATCATAACGCTGACGGAGAGAAAGACAAGATTATTTGCATTCTTCAAAATGAGTACAAGGTGTTTAACTTAAGAGTTCGAATTGATTGTTGTGGTTATCGCGGTAAAAGTTTTCTACTAAATGGTGACTGAAGCCAGTTATTTTGCTCCTATATAATTTACAGAAATTTTAATCTTTTTATAAAAGCGTAAACAATGCTGTCTTTGCACACATTTTTCAGACTTTTTATTATCAGGCCAGAAATATCAAAGATGTCATTTGAACCACCTGAACTGAAAGATGACAAAAATAGCGAAGATTTATTCACATCGGCAATTCAAGATTCTTCTGTTCATCATTCAGAAAATTTTGGCGAAGTTGCACTAAATGACGCTGAATCTGAAGATGAAGATAATCCGTTTGGTGAAAAGGTAAGTCGTAAAAAATCGCCAACAACCACAACAATTCTACAACATGATACTACAACTGTTGAACAACAACAACAACAAAATGTACAAAATATAGTTGAAGATATTAAAAGGGATGTAAACAACGATATGGAAGAGGAAGAAGGCGATGATTTATTTGGTGCATCAAAGACACGTACAGTGCAACATACAAATGCTAACGTTATTCCTACACCATCAGCACCCACGTCGCCAACACCTACACCATCAGCACCCACATCGCCAACACCTACACCATCAGCACCTACACCATTAGCACCTACACAAATAGAAACAAAGAATGATGAAATATTTTCAGCTGCATCGAATACATATCCATCAAAAGAAACCGTCCTTCCTGCATCGGTTATCCCACGAACTCCTACTACACCAATACCGACAACATTAGAGAGTCAGGTGTCGTTGAGTAGTGGCAGTAGCAGTAAAGTACGTCCGAAAGATCAAACTATTGAAATATCTGTTAGTGATCCAACAAAAGTTGGCGAGGTAAGAAATAAGTATTGATTAGAAAACTTACACTTCAGTTGTTATTTTCTTTGTCTGCTAGGGGATGTCATCTTACATGGTTTATCGAATAACAACAAAAACAAACATGTCAGCATTTAAAACGTCTGAATTTACAGTAAATCGTCGATTTAGTGATTTTCTTGGTTTACATAGTAAATTATTATCAAAACATATTCATACGGGTATCATTGTACCAGCACCACCAGAAAAAGATACATTAACAATGGCTAAAGTAAAAATATCAAAAGAAGAACAAATACCAACAGATTTTATTGATCGACGTCGTGCTGCTTTAGAAAGATATCTAAATCGTTTAGCCAAACATGACACATTATTAATGGATCCGGATTTTCGCGAATTTCTAGAAATGCCTAATGAATTACCAAAAGCCACGAATACTCAAGCATTGAGTGGTGCTGGTGTACTACGTGCACTGACAAACATCTCAAATCAAGTGGGTAAATTAACATTTAAAATGGATGAACAAGACTCATGGTTTGAAGAAAAACAATATTTCATCACTAATTTACATAATCATTTAAAACAATTATATTCTAGTTTTAATTATTTATTTACACAACGTAAAGAAGCAGCACAAGCCGCATCGCAATTATCAAAATGTTTAAATCTTTTAGCAACAATTGAAGAACATCCATTATTATCGAGTGCTTTAATTGAATTGGCTAATGTTGAAGAAAAAGTCGAAAATGTTCAAACGGATCATGCTCATCAGGAATTTTTTCTTATTACAGAATTATTAAAAGACTATATATCACTTATTGATATGGTAAATATGACATTTCACGAACGTATTAAACTCTATCATCATTGGCAACAATCGGAAGAAACATTACGTAAAAAGCGTGAAACAAAAACAAAATTGGAACAAACAAATAAAAATCCAGATAAATTACCACAAGCTGAAATGGACATACACGAATGGGAAGGTAAAGTAGATCGTGGTAAAGATGAATTTGAACATATATCACGTACAATTAAAGACGAAATGGATACATTTGAAACGACAAGAATCGATGATTTCAAAAAAGCTATGGATCAATATTTAAAACGTTTATTGGAACAACAAGAAAAAATTTTAGAAGTATGGGAACATTATCTGCCAGAAGCAAATAAAATAGCTGTTTGAATACATTTATGTTCTTGATTTAAACAAAAAAAAAGAAATCGTATGCTGTAATTTTGATTTTGATTAATGTTCATAAATTTTATCAACTACTGTTGTTTTTTCAAAATTATATATGTGCAAATCTATTTATCGGCAATATTTTTTTCATCATCCTTCATTCAATTATAATCCATAGGCGATTTTGTGTGTGTGTGTACACGTGTTTTTTTTACTGTAATTTATTTTTCTTTATACGTTTGTTCCGTTTTCGGGCTGATTGTGATTTTTTTGTTAGTCAATTTCTATTTATTTATCTATTGTACACGTTTACTTTTTTATCTATCTATTTGTCTTGTTACATTGTATCACTATTATTATTATTATTGTCATTGATTAAATGAGAGAAATAATTTCAGATATTGAAAAAAAAGACAACTAAAGTTTATTTTATATTCTTCATATGAAATAACGGAATCATTACTCTTCGAAATTTAAAAACATTTGATAATCTATTGTTTGTGGAACTACTAAACTAGACACAACATGTTGATCACGCAATTCTCTACAAATACAATGGATAACAAGTATTTTTCAACACGAAATTCTTCGAATATCCATTTACCATGTGAAGTATCTGTGACATCCTTTTGTTAAGTTTTGTTCGTCGATTGAGAAGCTACTGTATATCACTGTTGTTCTAACGCATATTGATCTATAATGAAGGACAAGTGATAAAACTATTTATTTATTTCTGGATGATATTCTTGAACTTGAGGACTACATTTCTTTCACAACTTTTAAAAAACAGTGTGATTTGACTTTTATAGACTTTCTCTAGCAATTACTGGTAATCTGACAAATTGTAAAGTAGTATCTATCTTTAGACTTTTCTTGATTATCTTTAGTAGTATTTTAAAGTAGTATTATTATTTGACTTTTTGCTTATAGATGATAACTCTGCATCCTTTGTTTGAATCTCATAAATTACTTGTGTTTTTAATCTTTAATTTATTTCTACTTGATATTTCTGTTGTTTATTGTCAACAAAGTTCCGTCCAAATTCAGAAAATTGAAGTTGATCCACCCAATCCAAATGTTGGAGAAGGTTTAAAAGTGAGATGTTTCTTGATTAATGTTGATCCATTCTCTCTGTATCGTGTACAATTACTATGGAGTATAAAACGAAGGGGTGCGTAGATAGAAATTTAGATTATTGTTTTATTATTCTGCATTCTAATCATAGGAATTGATCGTGATTTTCGTATTTTGGCATATGGTGGATCTGTGCGTGATACGTTAAGTGGTCGTGTTAGTGCTAGAAAAGAATCAGAAGAAGTTTATGAAATTGTTTTTCGTCCTGTCCAAGAAAGTGATACTGGCATTGTCCGTTGTGAATTAGCGAATACCGAAGCTCAAGTGAAAGCTGAACAATCAATCAATGTTCATGTTCCACCATCAATAATATCGATCACAAGTGATTTACAAGTAAGAGATGGTGATGAAGTGACATTAACTTGTACTGCAAGTGGTAATCCGATGCCATTAATTATGTGGGCACGAGACGGTCAAGAATATCCGACATCATATAGTTCTATCTATAAAATTGATCAAGTCAGTAAAGAAGATCGTGGTCTATACAAATGTATTGCTCAACAACAAACGGAACAAAAACAAACAGCGGAATCCTACGTAAACATATTTGTTGATTTTGAACCTACTGTAACATGTGAACAAATGATTATTGAACAAGTACCAAATATAAATGCAGATGCTGAAATAAATTGTATAGCTGAAGCCTATCCTATGAATATACTCAAATGGGAATTTTCACAAGGTAACACAAATGTTCGAAAAGCGATAACAACCGGTGTTAAATATAGAATAGATACAAATGTAGCTGTAGATTCTATTGATAGTCGATATTCAAGTCGGCTAATTATTAAAAATGTAGTACCAGAAGATTTTGGAAAATATACATTAATTGTCATGGATGAAAGTAAACGACAAGCTAGTCTGTCACCTGAATTAAGACCAGGTGTATATTACGGACCGCCGAGTGATGGTTTTAAACTAACAAGTTCGATATTTTTGTTGACTACGCTATTGCTCTGGTCTAGGATATCCTCCTTCTCTCATTTATTTTAAATAAGTTTGTTCCCTGTTGTTCCCTATCTTTCGTGCAGTAGGGAAATAAGTACTTTATTTTTATCTATTTTTATGCAAATATATTAATTTTTTTAACATCAATATACTTTGATAAGTTTCTATAGTCATATTTTTTTAGCTCATATTTTTATTGCTACTTATGAGAGAGCATCCCTACATGTCACTTTGGGATTTTGACGAAGTATATAGGTCCAATAGTAAAGTAAACTGTGCTGATCACGAATATAATGTTTTTACACCGTTAGATGGTTGCTGAGTTAGATATCGCTATCTATATATATTGTCAGTCTAAGTGGAGTCAGTTTTCGCCAAAATTTGTCTGAACAACGGTATAGTAACGATACATTACAATGACAGAATCCCATCAGACACAATCGTGCAATAATAGTAACAGTTTATAGGCCAATTTTGATTTTTTTCTAGTCGAAAAATTCTCAATTTTTCAATCGATCACATTATTTGACACATACATCAGAAAAGCTCGTCAAACATACAGTTTTGTAGAGAAGTTCTTCAGCCCCAACATGATATATGTGGGATAATAATCTGACTTATGAGAAAACCACATTTTTATTATACATACATTCTTTTGCTATGTGACATTGTTTTGTTGATTAGAAAAGAAAAATATCATCAAATTTTTAATATAGCTAGGTTTTAGGAAATTTAAAAATGATCATAGAATGAAAGCAAATATATCATGTTGTAGTTGAAGAATTTCTATACAAAACTGTATTTGACGAGCTTTTCTGGTGTATGTGTCAAACAATGTGATCGATTGAAAACTGAGAATTTTTCGACCAGAAAAATATAAAAATTGCTCTAATCCAGCAATCATCTAACGGTGTCAGCTAAAAACATTATATTCGTGATCAGCACAATTTACTTTACTACTGACCCGATATGCTTTATCAGAATCCCAAAGTGATATTTGGGGATGCTCCCTCGTTAAGTTATTTTTGTACATAACTTGACGACTTAAATAACTACTTTTTCTCTTGCTATTTCTAATGTGACATAATATACTTTCTTTTTGTTTAATATTGCATTTTTTGTTAGGTATAGACTGGTATCTACCGGTTACAATTTCGTGTTTTTTTTACAAGAAGCCTTTTATAACTCAAAATAATCTTCTAGAATGTTTCTAAACGCTGTGTTTTGTACGACAAACATTTCGCTACAAAATGAAGTATGACAATACTTTTCTTCTTGATTCAGTAGTCAGAAAAAAAACGTTGACTAAAAACCCACAGATGATTAGTAGCGGTTTGTGGCTCTTTGCCAAGAAGCGATAACGAATTTCGCCATGTTTCATTTTGCAAAATAATGTTTGTTCTACAAAACAAAGTCGTCAAAAATTTATTACATTGTGCTTTGTATTCAGTTTAATTGGAAAAAAAGAATAAACTATACAGGTAAATACTGATGCATGCCTAATTTTTGCTCATGTTTCATTCGAGAAATGTGTTAACTTATGACATTGTTAGATATATTGAAGAACAGTTTTTTACTGGTGGTTTTTTGTATTATTTTTGTGTATATTTTTCAGTTTTGATGTTTTTCATACAATTTTTTAATTGAATTTATAGGATTATGACAGTTTTTGTCAAATTATTTACTTCAGTTTAAAAATAAACAAATCAGCACAGTAGAGAGAGATTATTACACCCGGTAAACAGTCTCGATAAATCTTCAGGACACATACATATTCATTAATATATTATATAACATATTCATTCAAATTTCATTATCCTCCAGTGAAAGATCGTCTAGAATAGATTCATGTCTCAGTTTGACGAGCAGAGTCAACTCTACAGTTCTGTATAATCTATTAGTGAAACTTCGTGTCTTCTCTTTGAAATCTGTTAAAAAAACCTTGCTCTTTAGAATTTTTGATCATCGTTTTGAAAAGTGAGGTGACTGAATTTCTGAAAGTAAATACTTTATAGATTTTCAGATCATCTTTCATGGATCTACACAATTTGATAACCAAAAACGAGACTGACACACAAAGAGCCTACTTTTTGCAATTATGGAATTTTATGTTTTATGTTGATGTTGTTCTATTGTTGTATTAGACAGATTAGAAAATATCAACAATTTGTTAACAGTAGTGTAGTGTTAGATTTATAACCGCTACTACCATCTGTTTTATGGAAAAAAAAGAAATCTGTAGATCATAAAAAGCTAGGGAAAAGTTAATCTTGAATAAATGATATTAGTTTATCAAGATATTTGTCCTATTGATCTAACTCACAGTTGCACTTTGTTTTCCTACATTCGTATAGATGGAGAGTGATTATGGATTTGTAAATACACTTGCATTGATCTCGATTATGTATATTTTTCAAATAGTTCTGGAATAACTGTGTTTTGTTTATGAAATTGCGTAAAATAATTTTTGCACAGTCAATGATTGTTTTTTGAATTTGTACGTGAATTTGATTTCATTATTCGTGGCATCGTACAATCGGTTTGTAGCTTTCATGTTGTCTTTTGTGGATTCAGGTAAGAGTGGAAACATCGTAGTATATAGGCATTGAAGATTAACATTCTGACACGATATGATAACGTTTTTGATTATGCTACATAGTTTATCATTGATGTGTTGATTTTTATTTTCGTCAATATATTTTGAACATGTTTATGGAATGACAATTTTTGACCACTATAATTACCAAGATGATATATTTAAAAGAATTGATCAGAATTTAAATATATTATGTTTTATAAAAAAAACGTTAAAAAATCAAAAAGCATCAATTACCAAGATATTTGAATATTTTGTTCTTGCAATTTCATGTTGATCTGTTAATAAAACAATTGATGAAATTGTTCTATGTTTGTGGATCAATTGTTATTTTGTTTTTATGTAGTTTATTAGTTGTTTCCATCTGGATGAATATTTTTGCAATTCATTTAATGTTTGTTGTGCAATTTTTTGAATATTTGTTATCACTTCTCTACTTTTCTACCATAGTGATGCATCAATAACTAATGTTACATCATCTGCATACATATGGATATATTATGATGATAGAATTTCTTGTGGCATATCAGCATGGAATAGTAGAAACAAAACCAGGCCTAAAACACTTCCCCTCTGTCTACATCAAATACATGGGACAACAGTTCGTTTATTTCTATTTGGCATATTCTGTTGTCTAAATATTCAATAATGAATTGTATCCATTCTTTTGGACATCTTAGTTTGTGCAATTTATAAATCCAACTACGTTTCCACAACTGATCAAATGCTTTTGAAAAATCAATGTATAAGACGAGTGCTACGATGTATTGTTCTGATGATGTGCTAACATCCTAGATAAACTATGTAAATCTGGTGGTACGTGAATGTCCTGAATGTTCACTGGATAAAATGTTATTATCTGTCATCCACGTTCTTAGATAGATCAAGAAACAGTTTTCATACAGTTTTCCTAAGCATGGTAGGAGATTAATTGGTCTGGTATTGTAAATATCTATTAATCTTATTTTATCGTTAAGAAGTAAGATCGTTTTAGCTTTTTTCCAATGATTAGGAAAGTCGTTTTTAACTAATAATCTGTTCTAATACAGAACTGTAATCTAAACGAGGAAGCAGTTTAATTAATTTGTTCAATATTTTTTCATGCCCTGATGATGTTTTTGATTTTAGTATTTGAATTGATTTAACGAGGTCGGATATTTTAAATAAAAATGCTTTTGATGTAAATTGTTGGTGTAAATTTTGATAAAATGTTGAAATTTCAATATCGTCATCAGCATGTCTTTTAAACGAAGTAGAATAATGTTTATGTGCATACTTTACCATAGAATTTGTTTCAATTATAATATGATGATTATCAGTGATAAATTCTTTTATTGGTGGTGTTTGTTTTCTAAGCAGACGTTTTGTACAGTTTCAGAATTTATGCGTATTTTTTGGTTCTAGTTCTAAACAAAATTTTTGCCATTGCATTGTTTTAATCATTTTTATCTCATATTTGATGAATCTATTCATTTGTTGTAGTAACTGTTTTGCATCTGGTGATTTTGTTGATTGATATAGATTAACAATATTTCGTCGATGCTTTGATGCTTGTGTTTTTAAATATGATGGTAATGATGGTCTATACTTACTTGCTCTAAGCTAGGATTGCTGTTTAAACAACGTTTCTGTACAATACAAGGCGTTTCATAAATAGTAAATTCTGTAGATTCATTCTTCATTAAATTACAGAGATTGAACCAAAATTCTTGTTTTGGTCTAAGATTATTTGTATTAATTTCCAGTCGGTCTATTTCACGGGGTATTCTTGTTTCGTCGACAGTAGTAGTAACATTCTGTTAAATTTAAATGAATCAACCCTTTAACTTAATTGCATAATACTAGAACATTTATGTCATATTTAACCTATTCTATACGAAATTCCTTTAGCACAATAGAAACTCAAAACAACATCTACATAGTAGTGTAGTAATTCATTGTGTTATAAATCATACAAGCATCCTGTTTGATGCTTCTCAGTCTACCTTCATTTAATTATCTATTGTGTGCGTATGAGTCATAAGGTAAAAAGAATTTTAAAAATCGACTGTTTGCAAAATATCTCAACAACTACAGGGCAGCTATATTTTTGTCTGCTGAAAGGGCACATCTACACAATATATTGAACATAAAGTGTAATGGAACCACATTGATCGGATGAACCGTTGTTAGAGAAGTGTGAATGACAAAACTTATTCTTGACTCATTTTTAAAATATCGAATATACTAAAAGCTTAACTTGAACTCGAGCCATAGCTGCGAGACAGGGTACAGCTAAACACTGCTAAAAACCGCAAATCAGTAGCTTTTTTTGTTTTGAAATGAGAACAAAATCAATGTCATCATGGGCGCTCTATTTTGGCCGTGACTGTAGAAAGGTAAGAGAAATAGATAATCACATATGACGAGTAGCATCGTGGTGGAATGGTTTAAATATAAATTAATACTCAAACTACACGATACGACTTTCATTGTTAAAACTATGATAATATGACTAAAATAATAAATTAATGTGTAACGACAGAAGATAAAAAAAACAAGAATCAGGTTCTACCCAGATTTGAACTGGGGTTGCTGGATTCAAAGTCCAGAGTGCTACCGCTACACCATAGAACCGACAGTAGAACAGACAAAAGCTTCAAAGTTGTATTTCTGTAATGAAATTTTTAAGATTTACTAGTCAATAAGGCAACGATAGTCTCCCATGTCGAGCTTTCTTTTAAAATACTCCCAGTTACCGGCGGTTCAACAAATTACCATCGGTTAACCATATCGCTCGGGATACCGCACGGTTAACGATGGTAATTTATTAGACCGCGGTACAGAAAAATACCGCACAATAATTGTTTTTATACATTCCCGGTTTTGTTTTGCACCCGTCAGTATATATAAGAAACACAAACACAAAATTCCAAAAACTTGATTTCTTTTTTCAGATTAAATTTTTCTTTTAGATTATATAGAAGTCGTCGAAGTTTGAACTTCGACTCGAGACAAATTTCTCTCAATCGGAGGCCTCTCTGCGCTTACAAACGCTTAACAAAAAATGAAACAATACGACAAAAGATTAGGAGAAATTTCTAATGAAAGTTCTTGAAAGAAATAGTAAGATCTTGGGAGCAAGAATGCTCAAAAACCTTGCCATTCCTTGCGCAAGAAATAATTTTTTATCTTCTTGCCTATGAAGAAACGTTCTCTAAATCTATTAACAAAATCTTCATTTTTTTGAGATTAGTACACAGCAGTTTTTGATCGCGATTATTTCCTTAATTATCTAAATTCCCTAATTCTAAAGTCACAATGTTGAACTATCTTTAATGTAACTTTGATAGTTGTTTACCCCGTAAATGAGATAGTGTAGCTTAGCATTCTGTACTGTGCGTCTGGTACTCGCTATATCCTGAGAGCCATCCACGGTAAAACCATGTTACACCGACTAAACTCACAATTGCGATAGCGTTTTCCACTTTACTGTATTTTTATTTTGAAATTTTGCAAAGCCATCTTATATTAGGGGACCCCCTCTCAGAAATTATCTCCTATACCGTACATCTGATTTTGACCAAACTTTCCGTATATATTAGATTTAAGGGGGGACTTTACCTCCCTTATGATATATACTTTTTGATACCAGTTTGTAGAGCAAATGAAACTGCATATAACCTGAAATTTTCTCAGCGGACGGATGTGTTTTGACAGAGTTAGGCCTCTCACAAATTATATGCCTTGCCGCTATAAAATTTCGGAAAATTTTTAGATACAAGTTTTAAACCTAATTCTGATATAGTTAAATAGAGTGACAAAAGTTGTATCTACCATAAAAAAATTTCGATTATAGAACGAGTATTCTCCGAGAAATACTGGTTTTTCTGTAAAGTACGTTTTTCACTATCCAAAAGTATTTTTTGGAAACCTTGACTGAAATCTCAAAGTACAGCACACTAAAATAAAAATCTGTTGTAACCAAAAGATGCGCCGTCAAATTCTGTGCATAGTGAGCGGAGGAGAATTTTCATTTTGAATAGATTTTTCAAACGAAAAACGAAGTTTCGCACATGTTCGAAAACAGGGAAAACGTTTTTTTATAGCCAATGTTGTTTTTAGTACATTTTTTGTTTCAGGTTAAATACATAGTTATATGTTATATAGCATTCGATAGAGAATTTCATCAGCTACAAAACTATGTATAAAACTGTGAGACAATGTTACTGTGTAGTATACTTTGGTGAATAAATAGCTACTCCACTAGTACGTGCTCCAATGAATTATACACTGTACAAGTTTTTACATAGGAACGAAATGAAAAACTTTTCTTTGATTTTTTTTTCAGTAGATGTCAAATCTAAATATGTTACATATTTAGATTTCACTCCTATTTAAACATTTATCAGATTGAAATCTGAATATTTTCTATGTACGGCATATATTTATGTCTTTCTCATACAGCAGAGAAGCAGACAATCAGTTACTCCAATCTGTTGCACAGTCATATTTGAATATTCTCGATCTATAGCAATGTGTCTCTCATGATCATCCTATGGTATGTCTTTCTCATACAGCAGAGAAGTAGAGAATCAGATACTACTATATGTTGCATCAGCATTTATCAATAATTTCTATCTATAGTAATGTCTTTCTGATACAGCAGACAAGCAGGCAACCAGACAATCCTCTATCAATTGGGGACGGGGGAGCGTGAGGGGGCTCAGAGTGAGTTCGAAAAGAGTTAGCGCACTGAACTGATCCAGATATGACTACGCAACGCACAGGAGTGTCTGATTGTCTGCTTCTCTGCTCTATGACAAAGACACACAACAGGAAGACCTTGCTGAGAAAGACATTGCTATAGTTAGAAAATATTCGAACATGACTATGTAACATACAGGAGTATCTGATTATCTACTTCTCTGCTGTCAGACGAAGACATATCGAACATGCGAAAGACATTGCTATAGATAGAAATATTGAAACTATCGCTATACAAGATGTAGGAGTAACTGATTGTCTGCTTCTCTGCGGTATGAGACAGACATAACAGGAAGACCATGAGAAACACATTGCTATAGGCAGAAAATATTGAAACTATCGCTATGCAACATATAATAGCAGTAACTGCTTCTGTGTTGTACGAGAAACACATATTATGCAGGGACCATGAGAAAGACATTGCTATAGACAGAAAATATTCAAACTGTGATTATGCAACATATAGGAGTATCTGATTGTCTGCTACTCTGCTGTTGGGGAAAGGCATGCCACAGGAAGACATGCGATGAGAAACACATCGTTGTAGATAGAAAATGTTCATATATGGCTGTGTAACATATAGTAGTGGTAGTTCAAACAGATTTGTGTATGCGACAGATTATCAGAGAATCAGTTATCAGTCAATCAGATAATCACAAACTGAATATGGTACATATTGAGATTTGTCATGACCTCGTTAAAGGTGTCGAATTACGATGCGAAACACTTGGTTAGTAAACGCACTTAAACGCGTTTGTTTCTAATTTATTTAAACGCATTTATCACCAATTAACGCGTTTCAGATGTAAGAAAACGCGTTTTTAGTGCAAAAGAACGCGTTTAGCAGTGCGTTCGGTCTAACAAAATGTCCACCTGGGTTGTTTGTTTACTTTCAGATTTAACAGCACCTTTGTGTTACTGAAATTTGACCGTATAAAAGAAGCAGCCACACTTATGTTCCAGAGTCTTTAGACAAAGAAAATCATTTGACAGCATTACCAGAAGCTAAGACGGTAAATCCACATTTTCGCTATGCGCTGTTGGCGCAGCACTGTTTGCCTTGACATAATCAGCGTTTCCAAAAAATAAAAGCATCTTGATTCTGTCACTGATAATAATTGAAAGAATTATTATAAAATTATCGAGAGTGTATTTGCAGTGTTTGTTATATTTTAACGTATTTATTAAGTTATTTCGCTTCCATATACACACTAAACGACGTCGTACTGACTTAGTTGACGATGTTTTAGAAGAATTAGTGTACAGATAATGGTGCTTTAATAGCTGCCATCAGTTTTCAGTCATCAGTTTTTTCTGCACACTTCATGCTGCGTCGTACTTGGCGTCGTCTAAATTCTTTTTTAACGAGGTTAGCGAAATCCTTAGGTTAAAACCAGCGAACAATGACAACAGGTATGTAGTTGATATTCTAGAATTTGTATGTGCGTTTAATTTATTGAAAAAAACATGAAATTTATTATTAAATGAGTAGAAAAGCTTGAACACACACGCATTGACGGACAGAAACAAATAAACGATGTATTTAATAGCGGTGGTACGTTCCCGTTACTTTACTTTGAAAAGTAACAGATTTCTATTACCGGATACCAGTAAGTATCCCCCGAAAACTCTTAGTAGTTACCAGTAATAGTAACGGACGTTCGTTATTTTGTCAGTGATAGTAATGCCAATCCGTTACCTTTCAAAGTAAAGTAACAAAAAAGGATTCTTTCTCTTGTTTCGATTTTTCATCGTTCGTTTGGTAAGTGAAAAGAAAGAACTATTTCTTATCGATATGACTCTATTAAAAGAACAGAAAGTTATATATTTGAGCTGTAAAAGAAATGCTTCGCGGCTTGTCCAGCTATTAGCGGTAGCGCTGTGACAAAAAACGGTCAAAAGTATCACAGCGTTACCGTATTTCTGGTTTTTCTTTGATTAATACAGATTAACTAGAATAGTTTCGAATATTTTGTGAATAAGTACGAATATTTTTCCTTCTACTGTTCAGTTAAGCCATTTGTACAGCAAAACTCAACAACAATCACCCGTCTCTAAAATTTCTCACACATTTTCACTCGCACAGACACACTCAGTTCTGTTGAATCTGACTGGCACCAAATAAAACCTGCACGTATGTAATAAATAATTTGACAGAGTTGAAAGACATTTTATTTTGTAGAGTAAATATTTCTGTACAAATTGTCATGCGAATGTAAAACGTTCAGCATGAACGTTATCTTATCATATTTATCTTATTGACAAAGTTCAATGCATCGAAACAGGTAACGATTATTTCGTTGTCTATATGCGCCATATATAAGTCCAATTTGAAATTTAATTACTTATTATGGATGCATATCTTTCAACAAAACTTTGCACATAAAGCGAATATATATTAAGAATATACTGATTAAATTATAGGATCCTAGGACATTGTATTGTGAGAGTGAGGGTGAGTCAGTGACTATGTTTTTGCAAAACAGACAAAGTACTGTTATCACACAACTTTGTTAATTAAACGATGAAATTTTCTTCGCATAACATTTCCAAATCAAATTTTATGCATCATTTGACTCAGCTAATTTTAAGTTCGAGTCTAAAATATGTTATAAGAACAAAACAGCTAAATAAACAACTAAATATGTTAAGTATATAACAGATAATCGAACAAAAACAAATCTCATTTCTATTTCCATTTTGGAGTATATCCTGATGGTAAACTAAGTATGGATGATGGATACATATCATTATCGTATGAAGTATGATCTGTCATCTTATAATGAGCTACCAATACATTCCGTACAGCCATCCATGCTCGACGTTGTTCAGGTGGTGGATATGATTCACTACGAAGTGCTCCATTTTGAAATTTCAAGTCTAAATCAGCAAGCCATCCGGATGCTCTATCCTCATAATATTTTCTTCTTGGAGTAAATTTTTCGTTTCCAACTATGAAGGCACCAGTTTGCAATTGCTGATAACATAATTCTAATGTTGGTGTGTGAATATTGTGGTGCTTCACTCCTTTAAATGCCATTGCAATATGTTCAGTACTTCTATGATTTTCATGAATTAACTCTGGATTATCACATTTTGCTCCACAATTTGGACAACAGATCTGACAACCAAGGCGTGTACGAATTGTTGTTTCACATGATTCAGTAGCTACAGCATCAAACTCAGATCGAAGTCTATCAATTTGTTTTTCCATTTCATATTGCCTGGATTCAGTTTGTCGAAAAGCTTGTATAAACTGATCTGGATTACCGATTTCAGCTGCTATGCCAATCATTTCCGATGCTGTAAATCCGGGTAAAACTACATCTAACTGTTTGGCTACTTCTATATAGACTTCTTTAACATTTCTACATTGATTTTCTTTAACAACATTTATAGCTTGTTTAATACAATCGTTCATAATTATTTTTAATTTACTTATTTGATCATTAACTATATTATCTTTACTTAATTGAACTTTTTCTAATGCTATTTCAAGATAATAACGATTAATATCATAAACATATTTTAATATATTATCGCCATTTGGTGGTTGTGATCCAATACTTTCATCATATGCACTACGAGCAATTTTTTCTGTTTCAATATGTGTACTTGTTGATATATTCAAACCAATTGCATCACTTGTTTTTTGTTTATAAATACGAACAATTTCTGATATAATCTGATTTTCTAAATCTTGTTTAAATTTTCTA
>CAJNOQ010000239.1:0-60270 GCA_905250885.1 Didymodactylos carnosus
GGAAAGCGAGCCCTGCCCGAACGACGACAGCTGGAGAGCCGGGACTTGCATAATTTTGTAGAGTAACGTCCGGACTATCTACGCATGCAAAAAAATTACTAACATTGTATGTTAGTTTTCTGAGAACAGAGCTGGTTTTCCAAAGATCCTCTAGAAACCCGATCTCTGGAATTTTTTCAAAAGTTGCTTCCGCTTGTAGAAAGTTCTGCTCAAGTCTTGGCTATTGAACAGCGAAAATCGCAGGTCTCTATCTTATTCCTATCAAAAGTTATTCAAAAAGTGGCTGACTGTCTTGTATTTTGGAACGCATAGTAATTATTACATTGTCAGATCTAAATTAGAGTTAAACGAGTACTCTCTAAAAAAAGATGGTTCCTTACTATATCTTAATGATTTTGTGGATCATTTCTGAGCTTTTAATAGTTTCGCGTTTATTTACTGAATCTGTAGAAGCTTCGTAGATCCAAAGGCTTTGTGCTCAATGTATGAAACTAAGAAAGATTTCGTATTTAATTTAAGGAATGCAAGAAGGCTTCGTAAAAAAAACAGCGAGATTGTTGGTCGTTTGCATTGTTTTTTTCCAATCTTTGTATGTACTCGATAACCTGTTTATTCAGCTACATATTAGAGAAAGAAATATTATAATATTCATCACGAACATGTTTTATTAATGTATTTTACCATGTGTATGTATACCATGTGCCCTTGGAAAGAAAGAGAAGTCCTCGGCTCAGCCCAACCGATCTTAAAAGCTTTCTAGCCCAGCCCGGTTCGACCAAAAGCCTGACCCATGCCGATCTCTGTTACAGAAGGAAAGTCTCTATCTTTTGAGCTTAGAATGGCCTCTTGAATAGAATAGTGTCCAAAAAATTAAACAAAAGATTCGGATAAATGACCGCTACCGAATCTTTTTTCTGGATAAAAAAGTACGAGTTTGTCATGAAACCTTTTTTCAACAGAATCTTTAAAGATTTCGACTTCGTTTCAAAAGTATGAACCTTCGATAGAGAACCATTTTTTTTACAGAGTAGCATGGCTATATAATGACATTTAATTCTAACTTTAACTAATTGAAATTGAAATCTTAAGCAAGAGAGATTATCAACATTAATTATGAAAAGCAGCTTACAGATTTCAAACTACTTTTCCATCACGAAAAAGTGACAATTAAAATCAATCTTTACCAACAAGTCACGATACTGTAGATTTTAAACAATTTCAAATGAGAAGAACATTCAAATGAAGAAAAAATATGAATGTCACCACTTCAGCACAGAAGTGTGTTAACATAATATGAAAATGTTTCTGATAACAAAAAAAACCAATACACTATATGAATCTTACCGATCATGAAGATTCACTTGTTCTGACGCCGCTCGTCGCGTACGTACTGATGACATATTTCTTACACATGTTAATGGAGGTGTCTGAGATAAATGACGTTTTTTCAATGTCTGTAATAACATATCGTTGTCGGATGGTGATAGATACAAGACGAGTCTAATTTACTTTTATGAAACAATTATATGGCATAGGAAAGATATATTCTTCTCAAAACCATAATTTTTCATTCAATTAGATTTTCTATTTACATAAATAATACAAGTTACGCATCATTGAATAAACACTCTTTTTCCTCTGATTTTTATTATAACTTGTTTTGTCTACCGTCCAGTTTGTAAACATAACATTTCTTATGAAATTAGTTTCACTAAATGCTCATATACTAAATTATTAGATTTTTTTAAATAAAATTTCTAACTTCAAAATCTTTCTCTAATTAGTAAGATTTGTACAACTATTTGAAATATTTTACAGGTTATTTGATTGTACAGAAAACAAAATATGTTTATGTTTTTAAAACAATGATTTATTACCACTTGATTATTGAGCATAAAAACAAAATATTATTTTTTCAAATTAAATTAGACTTCGTCATTAGTATAAAGAAGAAAAAATTGATGAAATTTATTCTATTTTTATCATAGGAATAATAATAATCAAGAATCAATTGTTTGAGAGGTGTCTATATCTGATATACCTATATTTAAACTCATAGATTATAATAATGAGTGTAGAACTGGAAAAGATTGAAAGTTCAACTAATATTCGCAATTTAATTCTTCTTCTTTTTTTTTCTCCTTATAGACTATATATATACTCGACGGAAGAGACGTGTTCTCTATTCTAAGATTTTCCCATGGAAAAAAAGTAATAATAGATCGGCATCGAAAAGAGAAAGAAAAAAGTATATTTCTTTACCCGTAATAATACAGATATATATGTGAGGAATGAAAATATCATCAGTACTTTATCATCAATAATAGAAGAAGAAAAAACATGTATGTAAGTAGTGCGCAATACTTAAAGGCTGACAGATACACTAATGTCATTGATATACAGCCATTTGATGTCGTAGATTTAGCAAAAATTTTATTTTAAACGAATAGATAGTTGAACAAATTGATAAATTTAAAACGTGTTTACTAAAGTTGAACAACAAATAGTATAAAATAAGAAAGAATGAGAAAAGAATAGCTGAAAGTTATTAAAATTATTTAAGATAATTTAATTATATTCTTTTTCTGTTTTTCTAAGAAAATCTGACTCTACTGATGATTTATATAAAAAATAAATATTCTATTGATAAAAGTGATTAATATAATTATATTAACTGTTACTACAATTTATCGACTATTTTCCACTTTTATTAACAAGTATTTTGACATTCTTTGACTTTTTTACGTTGTTTTTTCACTTATATTAAATATACTTAGTTTTATTAACAAATATAGTTAAAAAATATAACCTTGTTCATGATAAATATGATGAGATAGAAATTATCTCATTATATCTTCTTAATTTTGTCTATCTATAGTTTACTATCAACAATACATGAATACGTTATTTTTTGTCCGATAATATATCTTCGCCATTTCGCAACTGTCATGAATAAATTGTTTTTTTTTTTTTTGTTGGTCTTAATAAATTCCTAAGATATTTCTATTTTGTAGATGAGAGACTAAAACAATTTTCGAAAATAAAAAAAAAAACAAAAAAAGAAGAAGAGAACTATGAATTGTTTTTCGTATTTGTCGTTCGCTTTGAATTATTTTTCGAGAGAAAAGAGGTATAGAGTGCACACGCTTTGAATCCATTTGGAAAAAAATCGAAGTTGATTTTCAAAAACAAACAAAAAATCCAACGATTAGTACGTTAAGTATCGTCTATTTAATATTAGTAGAGAAACTAACTCATTTGGATAAAAAATATTATTTCATCAAGATTCTTTTTTTTATGATGTAATGTAACTCGACGTAATCATGGCATTTCTTCTCAAGAGAAATATGTCAAACATGTAACACATCTAATATATGATGAATAAAAAATAAATCATCTCATAATTTACACGCAACTCAACCACGTACAACACAATCATGTGAGGTATCTCTTATCAGACACATTTTTATTATTCTTTTTTCGATTATATTCTCTTTAAAGTTTATAGAATATATGAAATAGTTCATAAGATAGAAATTATTGTTTTTTTTTTGCAAGTACCTTTTATAACGAAGATATAGTATAAGTATTTCGTTTTTGTTTAATGTCTATTCATTCGTTCATTTTGCTTAGAAAATTCAATGTTAAATATAGAAATGAACGAAAATTAATTTCTTTCTTTTTTCTCATATAAAACTTTTCTTTATGTAAGAAAAAAGAGCAATTTTTATGTTCGAAACCTTCATGCAATCCATATCTTTGTACGTGTCTTATTTAAAAAAAAATTATTTTTTTTTTTGTTTGTTGTTTTGTTCGATAAAGAATTTATATATATATATATATATATATATATGAAAAAAAAGAGAAAAAAAAAAGATTTGAGATGTGACTTATATTATGAATTTGACTTTGGGTAAAAGTATGTCTACTTGAAATCGTTCTTCAAGTACGAAAGAAAAGATATTTATATACAAAGAATAATCCATGCGTACTATTTGTTTTTATTTGTTTTAAGATAATCATATTATTATCAATATTAAATTTATAACTTGCCTGCTCGAATCGTCAAACGATTGTTCATTCTCCATTTCAAACATTTTTTATCTTTTGTATTATTAATTAATTATGAAACTAATAAGTAGACAATATCTAAATTTGTTTGTGTTTTTCTCGAATCATCATTAATATATTTTGACTTGAAATACGCCGTAGGATGATAATAAAGTAAAAATAAAAACGAGATCGTTGTACAGACAAGAGAAAGAAATGAAGAAGAAAAAGAAGAAGAAGAAAAAATGATGATTATTCACTCCTCTAAACGTGTGATTAAGTACATTATTAAAAGGATTTCATAAGAATATATAAACATAATCAAGACTAATAATAATAATCTGCTTGGATAGGAAAATAATAATTATTGCTATTAAAATTGTTATATAATTTTTTTTTTCTCTTTAAAACAGTTTACTACTACCTAGATAACTAAAATGAAGTAGAATAAAGCGAGAAAAGTGTTGCTGCATTAATAGTATGACAAAATGTCTCTTATAACAAATCTTTATTTTCTCCTTTCTTCGTTTTTCTTTCGTTCGTCTTTTTCTACAATGTTTACCATTGAAGACAGCGAACACTTTATATCGCCACTTTTTTTCTGTTGTTCTCTCCTGTATGACTATCAAAAACAGTAACTAAAAATCTTTTCTAATAGTACAAATTAAAATAGTCCAATCATTTATATAGTAGAAATATGCTTTTGAACATTCAGAGAAGTATTCGTTTTATTTTTTAACAATTTTATAGTGCTAATAGTTGTAAAAAAAAGAAAACTTAACGAGAAAGATGATGATAAAATTTATTAAACTTAAATGAGTATAAATAGTTAAATGTCTATTAAAATACTATAAGCATATAGATCTAATAAAACCATTGAGCAAAAACATTCTCTAGTTAATAAATAAATAAGAATTGATAATGTTTTACGTTTGTAAAACAAGAAAGAGGTATATTGATGATATCATCAGCGTCACTTTACCAGTATTACACTTTAATGATCATGTATTTTTGAAAAGTTATTCAGGTAAATATAGTTTACATTCTCAAAATATATTTTTATCAGAAAGATTCACTCGATTTAATCCATCTAATTATTACCCATCATATTCTTCTTCTATGAATTTTCACTTCTATGAATTAAGTGTTTTTTTTTCTAGTTTTATCTATTTTTAGCTACTTGAGACATTCACGACAACGTTAATTATCGAAATTTATCTAAACATAATTTTACATTTAGAACATAAATGTCCTTTAGAAAATTAATGAAAGTTCATCTAAGTTTCGTTTATTTTAGCGAATTATATCGAAAGAACTACGTGAAAATAAATATTATAAAGTAGAAAAGAAAACTGAACTTACCGTATAAGATTTGTCCATCCTGTGTCCGTTTCATTTCGCGGTGAAACATTTTCTATTACATTTTCAAATGCTAAATTCCATAGTTGACGACTCCGTGATGGTATTTGCGTCGAAACTGTGGGCGAAGGTTCCTGCCGCTCTCTTGGTGGTGATTTGGCTAAATAAGGAGAAACATATAATGAAATTACGTACACATACAGAATGAACAGAGAACAACTTCTCTATTTATTATTTCTAAAAACTGTCAGATAACTTTGTCTTATTTTGAGATTAAAATGCACAAATGTTGGATTGGGAGATTGATTTTATCGATTAAAAATTGAACTTACACTTTTGTGATAAATTTAAATTATTGTTCCGTTTTAAACTATTATTGTTTTCACTCATTTGTGCAATTTTCGATAGAAAACTATCTTAAGTTGAAAGAAAATTAGATTTTTATTTCAGAGATATTTACAAAAAAGTATTCATTCTCAAAAATATTCATTAGAATATCAAAATAGCTTGAAAAAATTGAAAATTGCGTTTGAGCAAAGCTGTTTTCGGACGATCATACTTTTATTGCCTTATTTTGTCCAATCAAAAGTTATATTTCCATGGACATATGTCCAAGGTCCTATTATTTAACTCCGCAGTCGAATAGATGGCGTAATGTATCGATTAAACCAAACCGTCGTTTGATACCACATACCAGATAAAGCACAATAGCTGAGGAATGAAAGAAAACAAGATACTTGATTAAATTTCTTTTGTTTGCATGTTAATCGAAGTGTGTGTTCAGATTACGAAACAAAAATTATCAATAAGAGAAATAACCCACAAAACAACTTTCGCTTTTAGTTAGCATCAGAGTTGCCAGATGCTTAGGTCAGAAAAGCGGAATTTTTTTCCAAAATGCGGAAAAAAAGCGGAAACCTTTTTCACCAAACGCAAAGGATTATCAAAAAAAATTTTCTAGCGCTTTACGGTGGTTCCACTTACGAAACACAAAAGAGGCACAAAACATCATTAGAATCCCAATTTGAACCGCTATTGATTTTTTGTGGATGCGCGTTTGATCAACCGTCACAAATTTCAAGAGTTATGTATGGCAGGATAAAATTTAATTCGAAACTTCCCCACCTACAACAGCACTTAATCGTTAAGATTTTGTGACTGAGTTACCTTCCTTGAAGATTTAGTATTTCACTATTTTTCATACTCCCTTTCAGCAGCACTAGAGACAAGCTAATGTTTTTGTGTTACCGCTCACTTCCGGGGCATATTTGTGATTTAGTTCCTAAAATAGTGCACATCTGTTTTATAAAAGTTGCAAAAGCATTTTTTTGACAGATCATTCAGCCGCCAAAGGCGTCAAACTTTTTACGAGAAAATGTAAAAATCTTCATTGTAGGAAAAAGAACAAAAACAACAAATCCTCGAAAAGCGGACAAATTGCGGACAGCAGACACTTTGCGGAAAAAACTACAGAAAGCGAAATGTAAAATGCGAACCATCTGACAACTCTGGTTGACATACGATATCATAATCCATGTCTTCAATGTTGTTTACAAATCGGCGATTATCGCGCTTTTCGGAAAAGTCGCCGTTTAAGCGCAACGTATCGGCGACTGTTTTGTATATCGCGATTAAGCATTGATTATTTTGAAAGTCCCGATTTCTCAAAACATCGCTGACTAATCGCGATTAGTTGCCGATTTTGGGTTTTCTAGCTGACTAAAGAAAAATTAAATAAGAAAATTTTAAAGGTTCTTCTGGTTCGTATGTAAGAAGAACTTTTGATCTGTCTCTCAATATACTCCGAAATTGAAAACATTTGTTCTTCGCAACATTACACTTGTTCAGAGGTAGAAATTTTGGAATTGATAAAATAATAACAACAGTTGGTTTTAGATTCATATTTATTCAATCATTTTCATTTTAACTTTACATCGCGTTAAACGTCTCTATTGTCTTGAAAATGAAAATAAAAATAAAAATTTTCGAAACATCGACTTTATTTTTATGAAAAATGTTTTGATTTTTAATAAATATGAATCTAAAAGCAGCTTCTGTTACTATTTTATCAATTGTTGTTCGCTTTGTTTATATTGTTTTGTTATCCGTACCCAGTAAACTCTTCTAGCTTTCTTTAGATTTTTTTGTTAACAATCAATCTCTGAATCAAAGTATTTATTTATGTACTTACGTTGTACGATTCATCAGAAACGAAAAATTCAAAAGAAAATCTTCGAATTAGTCATTTCATACGAAATCCAACATGCTCATCAATATCAGAAGGACAGTGTGGTTCTGTAGCACTGGGGGCCGTATTACAAAAAAATTTAAGTCTATTTTAAGTTAAAGTTTGGGCTTAAGTCTTTGTCACTAACACTTTGGACTTAAGTTTTACCGTATTACAGAAAAATTTAAGTCATGGGAAATGTAGTTTTAAAGTTAACGCGGAAAACTTAAGTCATTGACGCATTTTTTCGAATAGCTCAGCCATTTAACGATACGATTCGACGAAAACGACTTTTTAAGGTTTAGAGAATAAATATTTCGTTATTTTTCGGATTTTTGATCGCTAGTTTGTCGCTGTTATCAACGACTTACAAAAAGTAAACAAATCACCAACTTAAGTTTACTCGTAATATGGCTTCCTGTTTGTAAAACGAAGCACCATTGATCGTAGTTGATACTGTAGTATCATATTCTCACTAGTCTTACAACACACTAAAGACAAGTTTTAATTGTTGCAACGTCGACTGTGCATTTTCTGGGCCATTGAATTTGAATAGTTCAGTGACAAAGGTCAGATAGTTTTCGATGAAACATTTTATGCAGTATTTTAAAAAATAATGACCTTTTTCTAGCAAAGTTTAAAGAACGGCTGAAAAAATTGAAAATAATATTTAACCTACCATATGTAAAACTCATGGATTGATTTTGAAGCCATACAAGTCAAACAAACTAGGTTACAGTAAGTTTCAATACTTACATAGAATTTATTGAAAAGTAAAAGTGTTTTAGACGAGGTGTGTAAGAACCAGGAGAAATATTTGAAATGAAAGCATATTGCCTTCTTAGTGGATGCAGCCTGTTACTCACACATATTTCAATGTTTATTTCAACCCATTTATTTGAAAACAGTACTTGCTACTACTTTTTTTATTTACACAAAGATGCTGAGAGTAAAAAGAAGAAAAATGCAGTCGGTACTACAGATTTGAAAACAAAAACTACCAGACATTGCACTATATAGATAGGAGCTAAAGAAAGGTAAACAATAAACAAAACAAGCAATACGCAAAGAAAATAAGCGAAAAACAATAATGAATACCGTAATATTTTATGCTTATTTTTTTCTCTCCAGATGCTTTTAATTAATTTCTCTATCCAACATCAGATGCGGCAATTATGACAATCTGAAGCCATCAATGAAAAATGTATTAACATCAAGAAAAAGAAAAGCACAACAACGGAGAAATTAGAACACATACACAAACAAACAAAAACTGCAATGCGCACAACTACGCTTGACTTTCTTTTAAACAAGAAAAACTGACGGAAATCATTTTTTATTTTAAAAAGACACACTGCTCAAATGGCGAGCAACTATTTCTACTCCAAATAAAGAAAAAAACAAATAGAGAAAGAGAAGAGAAAATACACACGGAAATGGTAGCAGTACCGACCCCAGATTTTTCTTTAAGACAGTTTAAGCTGTTGAATTTGTATTACCAATGCCAGCAGTTGCAGTTTTCTTTTGTGCAGCTGTTGAGGTTGCAGCAGTCGATGAATCTTTAGCTTTTGCACCGCCTGATTTACCTAGAAAGGACGCATAGAATTTTTACAATCATCCAACAAGCAAAAATGAGCTATTATCATTACCTTGTTTTGCGGTAACAGAACCGCCTGATGCCGCTTTTGCAGCTGCTGGTGTTGATAATGCAAGTGGTCTAGATACTTTTTGTGAAACATCATGTTCATCATTGGCTGATTTATTTTTCAATAAAAATGAATCAATATGCTAAATAAAAATAATATTATCATCTGTATGAAATTGCACAACACAGTTAGTCAAAGCTTACCGGTAAAACACCACCCTGAGGAATTGTAACTCCATGAAGTAACTAAATAAAAATCAACGCTCTGTTAAAGATCTATTCGCCGTCATTAATAGAACGTGTTTCTTTCATCTGCAATGCACCTACTGAATTTCGATCCGTATCTTAAGAACTCACAACAAAAAACTGATATTTGACCTATGTTGGAGAAAAATTTCAATGATGTTTCAATGCATCAATAGAAAAAAAGTATCATATCCATAATAGTGAGTGCTGTTATGAGCTAATCGATACGGTTAGAATGGAAACATTTACCGCTAGACATAAAAGGCTTTCTTTTCGATTCATTGCCTAAAAGACCATTTCGATGGGTTAGACGATAGGAGTTACACAAAATAGTATCACTGACAACGCTACGCGATAGCACTAGAAAGAGAGAGAGAGACTAGGGTAAAACAGAAGGAAAGCAAAGCGCAAAACAACACTATACAGTTGTGGGGACCGAACGCTAAAACTATAAATTTTAAAGTATCAATTTAACTTTTGGACCAAACTATTCAAAAGTAAACTTGAGGTGTTCAATTTCTCATCCTATGCACTGCTATAATATGTTGTACCTCTACTGTTCAACCCACATAGCTTATAACCTTGGGCTTCAGAGGCGGTCACCCATCCCCATACTGTGGCAACGGATCCAAACAATTACTATTTGGAATCCAAATAATATAATATGAACACATACTTTTTTTAATTCTTCGTCAATACTAACAGCCAAAAATATATGTCTCGCATTTATACGTTGCTAAAATAATGATTGAAAATTTTTCATATAAATGAAGACCAAAAATTAGCTAAATCATACCTTTTTATGATCTTTTGCTGCATTTCCTGATAATTCTAAAACTTCAGCAGTTAAATATTCAATAACAGCTGCCTGTAATAAATGTGGAAGTCTATACATAAACTTCGAAAAAATGCTGTAGTTCACTTACACAATAAACACTCGCAGCTACTGTAACGCGTTGTTTTGGATTAGATTTTTTTAAATATCGATGAAAACGTGGCACTGAAAATAAAACACCAGCACGTGCTGATTTTGAACGTCGCACAGTTGTACGGTTGTTTCGTGGTGGTGCAGGCGCCATGTTTTAACACTTTTTCAAATTGTTACAGAAACGAAGACTATCTGAATGATAAAACAATTGCTTTGTGTCTGAAAGTTGGAAAAAATTATTGGTAAAACTTCATGATAAGCGAAGTCTGTTAACTTTGAGCTAGAAGTCAACTTTTAGTTCAATACAGCATCTAGTAACAAACATTGATAAGAAGCGTGAAGATGTAAAACATGAGTCACTTTTCATGCATGAGAGTTTTTACGTTAAAATTCCCAATAGATTAGAGTTTACCAGTTTGCCTCAGTTTTGCACTAAAGGGCATTCATCTTCACTTCTCTTTGTTAGTTTGAACAACAAAGAAAATTCTTATGTTTGACTTGTGCATAGCACACTCGATGAACCATTGGACTTTTGGAACATTAAAAAACGGTCAATCAACCAATATACAAGGTAAAGCTCAGCTAGAAATTTTTTTCTGTCTGTACAAAAGAGGCAGGTACTTTTATATTATGGCAAATGTCCCCTTTTATTTCTCGCTGCCTCATTGAGGGCGCCACCTAAGACAGACTATAGTCTACATGACTCTTATGAACATTTTGTTTAAGATAAAATTTGTTTGTTGTTGGTCTCGTTAAAATTTTTGCGAAAAATCAACTGGAATACAGTCATATTAATATAGACCTTTTGCTAACAGTCATCTCATGCATCTGTATTACCTTACATAAAAAAATCCGAAAAGGTATTTCAGTCAATAAAATAAGACTGACCAAAATGATTCTACTTTTCATTCAAATGGTTCATTTTCTCCTTAAGAATCATATAACCAATTTATTTTATTTCTGGTCTTTCTCATTCTTTTCTGTTGGAAAAACTGTCCCGTTGCGATGTGAGTGTTTGTTTACTTTCTTTCTTCTTACCTCTCCAACCGTGCACAGTGTATGCATGAGAATGATACTATCTCCTCTTCCCTTTCGGTTTCTCTTAGTGTACCACAAAGTAGTGTGCTTTACCCTCTTTTATTTATTATTTTCATTAACGATCTTCCTTTTTCTGTTCGTAACCAACTGAACCTAAATAACGTTGTTTCTTCTATTGGTTGTCTCGAAGTTTTTGTTTCGCATGATCTGAGATGAAATGAGCATGTTATTGATATGGCTTTTGATTGTCGGCGCAAGTCGAAAGTACTGAGTCGTTTTGGATGTCACTGGAAAATTCGCATCCGCGGCGGAACCATATTGTACGAAATTTCATACAGTAGTAGTAGGTTGGTGGCTTGTGTGTAAATATATGGTAAAGAATACAGACATCTAGACCTTTCTCATCCGTGGGGCAGCGGAATGACGTCTGTAGTCATTCCGTTCATCCTGTGACGAAAGGCGGAAAAACTGAAAACTTTATACGTTTGGTGTTTTTTTCGACTTGAGCTTTTTCTTCCGCTATTATTTCCGTAAAAAGTGTAGCAAAAATGAGCACTCAGTGCCTTTTGTACTTTTGAATATGCTCTTTCTCGTGGTCTGTAAACATTTTTTTTAGAGTAGATGTTGTGCTGGAGAACGAAGTTTCAAAAATTTCTCCCCGTTTTTAACAATGTGTCTAAGCAAGAAAAGGGAAACACGATCAAAGTTTTAATTTTGCAGTTAGTAATAGAAAAGCAATCATTTTTGATCAAAATAAAACGAACCCGATCGAAAAAGGTTTTGGTTTGATGAAGTTATGGGACTTTTACGAAAGCACCACTATACCCAGAATTTAATCATTATGACGCGCGCGATAGAACCTTCCATAATTCTACACCCAACGATCGTCATACGGAATATCTATTATATTCATCAACCCCATTTTTGATGAGCATTAGTTTGGTATATAATTCATTCTACATCATTTGTAGTTTGAGCTCTATCCCCTAGAAAAACATTTTCGCCAACCCTGTACTTGAACATAGGTACACGAGCTAGGTACTCTGCTGGAAAAATGTCATAGGTGCTTGCAAGTAAAATATTACTGAGCGGGTACCTAAACGGCCAGCCATTTTAGGTGATCGTGTGAAGATAAAAACGCACGTCATATCAACAAATGTTTTCTTTTGACAATTCTCGTAGCGCAGTCTTAGTGGAAGGTAATCTGTCTGAAGAATTTGATGTAACGACCGGCGTCCTTCAAGGAGACACCCTAGCATCTTTCCTCTTCATCATCGTGATCGACTACGTCATGAGGAATGCTGAGCTGGACCACATGAACGAAAAGGGTGAGCATGGCTTCGTCAACAATCTGCGACAGTCCACTCGGCACAAAGCAGCAACAATAAACGATCTCGACTTCGCCGACGACATAGCTCTTCTAGAAAGTACACTCGAGAGAGCTCAAGCGCAGCTCGTTTCAACAGCCAAACGCGCTAGCGAAGTAGGCCTTCAAGTCAACATCCAGAAGACGCAAGCGATGACCAACCAGACCGGCAACAACGGCACAATCAAACTCGACGACACGAAATCGAGTGGGTCGATAACTTCAAATATCTCAGCTCAATGATGTTGTCCAGCGAGACCGATATCAAAGTGCGAAAAGGCCAAGCCTGGGGAGCCTTCTGGAAAATGAAAGATATCTGGCGCTCAAAGACAATTCCAACTCGTCTCAAGATCAACATCTTCAAGCCTCGTGTCTGTCAATACTCCTATACGGCTGCGAGAGCTGGATCATCACCTGCAAGCTCGAGAGCAGTTTGAACAGCTTTGCCACCAGCTGCTACAGAGTAATACTCAATATCAAGCGTCTTGACAAGATATCGAATGCCACTGTCTGACCTGAAAAAGACCGGATAAGAACCTCTGGTGCAAACAATGCAACGACGCCAATTGCGATTCATCGGTCATTGCCTTCGAAGAGATGCGAGGGAATTTATCAACACGTACGCTCTCTACTCACCGAAACCGAGTCATGGCAAGTGCAAGCGGGGTAGCTTCCGTCTAATGTATCGCGCTTACATTGCGAGGCTAATTAACAACGATACACCACCATCGGTCGACGAGAATAGAAAGGCTGCTGCGAACAGAGAGAATTGGTCCAAGATTGTTGTTGCCTGCAAACCTCGATTGTTCGCAGCCGAACGATGATAATGATGATGATGTTTTCTTTTATGTATGCCTGAACACGAAACAAAATGGTGAACGGGAAAAAATCTGGTACCTATGCTGCGTCCAGCGCAAGTAATTGGGTACCTTTCAAGTAATATTTACTTAAAAAAGCTTCAAGCACCTATGACATTCATATAGCAGGATACCAGCATAGATACCTAAGAAAAATGCAAGTACTCGGATACCTATTGTCAAGTACATTCACTAGGATCCTTAAACATTCACTTGGTTTAAGGGAAACGATAGGTAGACTAGTGAGTATTGATTATATATTTGTGAATATATATGACTGACAATTCTCGACAGGAACCAGCGTTGTTTTCTATTCTTTTGTGAAAAGGCCTTGCTTGTAACGTTAGCTATTTACTATATATTTGAATGAGAATAGGTCTTCGTTCAATACCCTTCACTTTGTTCATTATGGTATGAAGAAAGTTTTCACATTTTTGCCTTCTAGGACAACGCTGACAAGCTTTTTTATTTTGAATGATATTTAGATAGGAACATTATATTTTGATCATCCGTAAATGTTTAATTGTTTTAATCAATGATCAAATCATTCAAATGATTTTCGCATACTTTCAATAGTATTAAATCGGTTGACTTCTTTTAGTCGTAAATAATTTGCCATAATTAAGGATCTATAAAATATGCGATTACTTTCCCATTGATGAATATCAAACCAAAGGAAAAAAATGAAAATGATACGACGGAAGTATGTTTCTCATTCAGAGATCTATGAAAAAAATGAGTGAACCTAATCGAATTTAATACAATTTGATTCAGATTTTCATCTAGATCATGAATATAAACTTTATTTGAAATAACAAGGCTTTGATAATTAAAAAATTAAGCTTTTTATTTTTTATCATTCTGAATTACATGTAAAAAGAAAAGTCAACACAACCTTTTCTTTTCTTCCCTCTGCAGTGAGTGCCACATAATGTCATGTGTTTGTTTTATGCAAGATTTATTCAATCTTTCAGATTCAAATATCCAGAGATCGGCACAAAGTGGCCGCCAAAACATAAGCTTAAAATGTATGTAGAATCGTATCCAAGAAATTATACCCATTTATGTTTAACTGGCTTCTAAATAAATAAGTTTCAGAACATGTTATGAGGTTTTTCCCCTGTCTGAAAGTCAAAAGATATACGAGATAAATGCCGTTTCTTGGGTTCTCTAGAAATGGTTTGTCTTTGCACTTCTTTATACTTTGTACTAATACGCATTGAAAACTAAAATGGTCGTGTTATCTTTTCAAATATGATATTTGATCGAAAAACTATTAAAAGCTACGATTTTGGCTATTTTATCAAGATTTTGCTGCATTTTATTCTATGAAGAAGGTCTGATCGAGTTTAACTTCTTAGATAGTTTTTTAGAAAATTCCTTAGTCTTTAGATACATCGGGCCCATGCATCATGTTTTACTAAGACTTTTTGAGAACATGATGCATTTGTTGCAGTACATCGCAACGCTCACGTGTCTAGTATGAATGATAAAATTCCCTAAATACGTTATAAAGGCTGTGGAATACCGTAATATGGATGTTTTGAGATGAAAAACTTTTCAAAATACTTAGAAACTGAAAAGCTCTTAGGGCCAGAGAATCCCCGGACATTTAATATGATGCATTCCAACGCTTTAGATCGAAACCAACTTAGAAATGTAGAAAATCTAAAGAATCCTAAAAATCTAAAACCAGTTCCATCAGATTCTCCACGTAGAATTATTTGTGCATTATAAGTTTCAATCATCAAATGTTCCATTAAAAGAATAAATGGCAACTCTTGCTAAAAGAATATGATATAGGTATAACGGTATTCGCTGATCGACGGTGATTAAACCAGGGGTCACAGTCAAAGTCGAATATATTTTATTTGGGATTTTCGGGGTAGTATAAAACCTTTTTGGGACGACAGAATATAGTGAAGTTTGGCCTTCGCATTTCATATCTGCTTCACAGTTACATGTGTGAAAAATTGCGAATCTTCCCCTCTTAGTAACTGTGGTCTTTGCGCTGATATGGAAGGCGTCCAGCGGAGAAAAAAGTTGGCTACTAGTGTAGTCAAGATAAAAACTCACACACACACACATGTATATTTATGCGTTTCTGTTCTGTTTTTTGCATGTGTGCATTCTCTTCCTATCATCACTCTTTCTATAAACTGTTAGAAAATCGATATTATCTCCTAACAATTATTACTAAAAAGTTCAAATTAATAAATATTAAAAAAGTCTGTTTGCTATGCCTCTGCGCGAGACGAACTTTATTGATTCATGGTTGGAAAGAACAGATTCATTGGGATTAAAATGTAATGTGTGGCTTAAGTGTGGTCAATATCATCACTCTAAAATGATATTTGGTCAGGAAAAACGTAAATTAATGCATCAACAGTAGCGGCAACAACGTCAAGTAATACGAAGTCAAATGGAGGAGAAGAAGAGATGAAAAAAATGAATGAATATGAAAAGAATCTGTTAAGCAAGGAAGCTGAACTACAAAAGAAACTTGTAGATGCTGAAGGTATATTAGATGAAGATAGTGATGGGTTATCTAAAGTAATCCAATAAGAGAACATGGCCAGCACTATTGTTGCCCATTCTATAATCAAAACAAGTCAGCAAACAAATAAAAACCATAACAGAAGAATTAGATAATGTTAGAAAATCGTTGAATCAACATTTTAAATAAAGAAAAGAATGCGAAGAAAAATTAAATAAGAGTATGAAACAGAAAACATGAGAATATGAAAAACACAGTTGTAAGAAAAAAAAGTACTCTTTATTTGTTTTTGTATGTTAATGCTCAAGTAAAAAAACAATCTTTAATAAACCACACCCACTACAAACTTAGCACTAAAATAAGCGCATTCTACCTTTTCCTGAAAGTAAGAAATATTAAGTCTTCCAAAGTTTCTACTCTACGCGAGTTTTTTAAAAAAATTTCGGGATTTTTGAGACGAATCTCAGTCCTGGATTAAGCTTATAATTACGTGAAAATGTTTCGGTATTATTTGATAAATATCGTACTCGCTCTCTTCTAAAAAAAAGAAATTCAGCTTTTCTAAAATCAAAATAGCATCCTGCGCGATTATTTAATATTTATAAAAAGTATCGTAATCTTGTTATTAGTTCTATTCATGCTGATAAAGAACGATTATTTAGATCTATCATGAAAGATTTCTCGAATAGTAAGCGGTTTTGAAAAAGTATCATGATTGAAGACTTTCCAGTATACAGTACAATTCTTCCACAGACAGTGATCATTTTTCTAAAGCCGAGTTACTATCTTCATTCTTTCAAACCAGTTTTTCACAACCTTCTACTTCATCATCAACATTTATCAGCTCTTATTTATCATTTTCTCAAAGTTTATCAAAAACTCATATTAATGTATCCGATATTTTTCGAGATATAAATAGTTTAAAAAACAAAACTTCTTTAGGTACTAATCAAATTCCAGTCAAAATTTTAAAACTTTGTGCAGATGTCATTTCACCGCATTACACCATATCAGTCTGTCCGGCTAACGATCAATCAGCATGATTGAAGCTGAGCACTCAAATTCACGGACACAAAACATGCGATCTTATTCATTTAAAGTTTTTATGTAGATTTTCGTATATTCTACGTCGATCTATCTAATTTCGTTTTATTAATTACAAGAAGAAATGCTAGGTACCAGTCAAAATTCAACACTTTTTGCGCAAAAATGGCTTGAAAAAGCTCTTTTGTCACCTATTATATTTCCAACACTATTTTATCTCAGACAAAAACGGAAATATTATTAATACAAAAACAGTAGTAGCAGCTTGAAATACACAAATGATCATTACTTTGATGTTCTAAACCGATATTTTCAAATACGAAATAAAATTTTAGATCTAGGATTTTTTTTTTGAAAATTTATGTCTTTGCGTTACCTAATGTTTTGTCGATAGCTCACTAATATTACAGAATTTGTTTATTTACATATTTGTTAGAAATTACAAGTCTTTCCCTCTTACAATTCTCTAGATACATCCGTTCGAAGTTTAAAAAATGTCTCTGCGTTACCTGCGTTTTTCATGATATTTTCTCTGTTTCTCTCTCAACTGGAGTTTTTCCGAAAGAAGCTATTATACGAGCAGTAGATAGGAAAGGTGGCAAGTTACTCGTCAAGGACTACCGTTCCATTTCATTACTGTCTAATGTCAGCAAAGTGTTTGAGGAACTTGTTTATAGCTGGATGTCTTCGTTTCTAACCTTAACAAACTTTTTTAATGCGACTCAGTTTGGATTTCGTCCTAGTACGTCAACTGTAGACATTCTCACATAAGATTAATCAGAACTTGTCAGAAGAAAAAAAACAAGTTAAACGGCATTTCGTTTGATTTTGAAAAGGCTTTCGATACCGTGCCACTTCATATTCTTCTTCAAAAGCTGTCTAAAACAGGAATATCAGGAATTCTTCTTGAATGGTTCTCGTCTTATCTTTCTAATCGTACACGAAAAGTTGGATCATCTTTTTCTTTTTCGGCTCGTGTGTACCATAGGGTAGTACTTCAGGCCCAATTTTATTTCTTGTATTCATTAATGATCTTCTGTTCTTTCTTGTCTCTTTGCTGACTGTGTCTTTTACATCACAAATATATTCGAAGGACAAAAATGTATCAATGAGCTTCGTCTTTGGCGTGATATAAATGCGGTAAAATTAAACATAAACAAATGTCAATGGATTTTATTTTCTAATTCTATAAAAGCATTTTCATCACTCGCTCTTTCAATAAAAAACATTAATATTAAGCGAGTTTCAGCTCTCAAACTACTTGGTGTTATTATGTCACATAATTTAACGTGAAAATCTCTCACATTGAGTATGTTTCAACAAAATCTCGGCAAATGTTTAAGCTCTATTTTGAGAATTTTTCGAGAATCGCCCTCGTTCTTACGTGGCGATCTGTATAACACCAGTGTAAGACCAGTGCTCGAATATGTTTGTATTATCTATGATTCAATCTTTACCTCTCATATTAATATTTTGAACAAAATTCAGCTTACTGCTAGTATAATTATTTCACAAGACATAGTTTTTCTTTGCTCAAGAAATCTAAAAATTCAACTACTTTCTAATAGACATCCTTACTATCGTCTTTTGTATTTTCATAAAATATTCGATAATAAAAGTTCTCTCTCATCTTTTGATTTGATCTCACCGGTAACTACCCATCAAAGTTCTCGATTAAGTCATTATATAGCGCTTTCATTTCTCGTCTCAAGCTAAAATCTGCATCCGACTCTTCCATTCCATGTGGCTCAAGGGAATGGAATGAACTTCCTTCGGCTTAGCATGTCAGCCTTCTTTATCCAAATTTAAAGGTATGTTAAGAGATCATCTAGGCTTTCAATAATTTTTAGATCTGCTCTTTCTCTTAAAATGTATCACACATATGTTTTCTCTTACAATGTGAATAGAACCGATTCTCCTTAGAAAATTTTTAACTTAGGTTATCATGGGGTGTCTTCGGATGGCACAAGTCGTTTTGGTACTTTTTTGTGATATCCTACCTTTGTGTAAGATAACTTTCAGTTCAGTTCAGATAAACGACATTTATGATCGACAGTAAAGCTAAATCTTCATGATTGTTTCAGGTTCGCATCATTGAAGTTAATTGTTCCACTACTAATTAAATTAGCAAATATATTAGTTTGATATAACATGACACATTGAAAATGTTGACAATTAGAAGTAGTGAAGAAATGTCCAAAGATTTGAGGTTTTGCATGATTTATTTACATTTATTCCAATAGTAACGACCTAACTGACGACTATCAATTATGAACCATACACAGTTCGCTTGCTAGCAACATCCCACTTGGACCTTCTCGATTTACTTGATTAAAATCTCACTCCATATGACCATTAAATCGATGAATATCACCTCTGTACAAGTGATGAATTCGATAAATAAATCATATATGGACATTCTTGGTTCATATTTACTGTTGAGATGCCAGCGAGTCCTTCTAAACTCAGATTCTTCTGATTTTGATGTTAAATGTTCATTTCAACATTTGACAAATTTAATCTAAACAATATATGTTCCTTATTAGAAATTTCTTACCTGTTTTTAGCCTTGCGAACATATTGGTTTATGATCAAAGAAATATCAACAGACATTTCTTCGAGACCTTTTGTGAGCAGTCATTGTCGGAATACTATACAGACGTCAATGTAAAAATTAATGAAATAAACTTGACTCTTTTTATTAGATTGAAAAAATAAATTTATACAATGATACAAAATATTAATCATAAACGTTTTTGAACAATATTAGTTGAGTAGACAAAAATAATTTTACAGAAGAATAGAAATATACGTATATTTATATAAAATAATACAACGAAACAAATGAGGCTTTGATTCTTTTCAGCTGCCTTTTTTACTTTTTATCGAAAATATAACAAAATAAAAAAGGCACATTGAAAATTCACTGATGATTATACAGAAAATAGATAACCTCATGTCAACATCTATTCAAACAAAAAATATATAAAAATTATTCAACTGTTTTATATGGCCATAATATCAAGATGACGTTGTTGTTTGTATCGAAGAAATATCGTTTCTTTTAGATACACGTTTTCGTAATGATTCAACTACGTCAATTTGAGCAGATGCTAATGATTGGTTGATGATATATTGTGGTAACCAACCCTAAAAACAATAATCAAAATTAAAAATGGTATTTCATCAGAAGAAACAATTTCTAGTGTACAATTTTTACTTTTTTTCATTATGATAGCTATTGAGATCAAAATGGATCAGATCACACATTCGTGACCTTATGCAATTTCTGATAGCTATTAAAGGTGGTTCGTATACGAGGTAGAGATTTGTAGAAGTGTTAAAAGTACTTTGCTTTAAAAAATTTTTGCAAAAGACAAAAATGAAAATATATACATACTTTTAAATCAACATTTAATATCCACGTAAATTTAGAATTTGAATTATCAATTTTCTCTATAATATACGCAGTTGGCCCATTCTCACCCCTAAAACGAGTGAGAAATTAAGAAATGAAAATCAATTCAATTTTTTTCAATTACCGAACACAATTATCTTTTGGTGGAGCATTTGGATGAAGACATGCCTGTGCACCTAAGACAGCCACATCATCGATAAATCGTTTTACTGTCAAATTTACAAAATCTCTACAATGAATTAAATAATTTATATAGTTCGTAATGATTGATTAAAGTAAAAAATATTACCGTTTAGCGACAACACCATGCGCTTGTTCTGATGTTAGCTGATATGATATAAATAGATTGGTATTAACCACTTCTAATATCTTCAAATGAAAGTAAATAATTATTATTTGAATAAAACAAAAAATCTAAAAACTATTTACTCGACAGTCAATTACAGTTGGACTCCATTCTGGCATCGTTTCTTGATTATCAAATAATAAATTGATTAAGCATTCACGTGAACTCGTTATTGTACTCTATAAAACAATCAATATACTTTAACATCGTTAATAAATATAGTTTATAAGCCATTATTACCGTCAATTTAAATACTTTAGACCATTTGGGATAAATTTTTGATACAACAATGTGTTCTCCATCACTACTTTTTAATTCTAGAGACCATCCTTCTGTATCTTTAAATATTTTCCAAAGTTCTTCAATTGTATCGTCTGCACATTTTTCATAATCTTCTTGTGATTCAAAATCAATGGACATAGGTGTACCAATAACAGATGTCTCGGTATCAGTTAAAACATTTCTAAAATTTTCAGTTCTGTCATTATCTGGTTCACTTCCTGAAAAGAAAAAAAGCAAGTTAAGTATTCATTGAAAAAAAACGTCGAGAAGAATTCAATTATTATCAAGTGAAGTATTTGGCTGTGTAACCGTTTTAAAAACATCTTTTCTGTCAGCAAATTTGCGTTTTAAACACATTTTTCTTAATGTTTAGCGGTAGCATCATTTCATCTTCAAAAAATTCAGAGATCAGCTACAATTCGTTCAAATTTATCACATTGATATTCAAATGTAGGCTAAGAAACTAACTTAAAGAATCAAACTCACTCTATTTCTTAATTTTTGAAGTTTAGTTAATAAAACTGAATAAATAAAATAAATGAATGGTTACGTGTTGTTAAAATAAATTATAGATTAATGAGGGAACCCTTTCCAGATAACCTAAAGCTTTTCTAATTAAAGCTAGTTTTTCTAGAATAATTCTTAATGTTGATCACGAATCTGATGTTCGTTTGTGCCGTTATTAAGTTATTAAGAATCGACCTTTGGAAATCTGCAATCTCGAGATCTATCGTGAATCTGAGAATCAAGAAATTCTGATCTGACCAGTTTTGTATAGTTCATCGAGTTATGTCTTTGTGGAAAATTTTTTTAGAATTATCGAACAAGTTCTAATTGGATCATAAAAAGTTTACTATCAAAAATCTATTTCGCTGTACTTTATTCAAATTTCGATTTTTCAGATCAGCATCAAGGATTATTCTAGAAAAACTAGTTTTAATTAGAAAAGCTCTTGGTCACCTGGGTAGTTCTCTTGAGAGTTGGATTTGCCATTAGAAGAATTTGATAACAACTTGATGCTACGTTACAAATGAAAATAGTAAATTGTGATATATCAGAAAGCGCATTTAGTTCTAATCTAGATCGAAAATATACTTGTCTTGTTCGGAACTGGATTCAGTAAAGAACGACAGTAAAAACGACATAGTTTTCATTAACAACAATTTCTTGTAACAGAATAATAAATATTTTTTAGAGATATAATTGGAACTTGTTCGATTTGTAGAGTGACAAATAAATTGGTATTTTATTTTAATAAAAAGCAGCTCGTTCCATTACTCCTTTTCTATGATAGAGTGAACAAGAAGATGACATGTTCTCTTTAAACACTTTAGCGCTTTCAAAAAGATAGACCATACAAGCTGTGACATGAGAAAGAAATATGATCATAATCGCGTGAGGTGAGTTATTCTTCGTTCTTCTATTCTAGAGACATATGAAAAAATGATAATTTTTCCTATTCAAGACTTGAGTTTTACACTTGAAAATTTCTGTCTTTTGTTATATGATCATTTTTAGTAAAATCCTTATATTAATAACTTAAACTGTAGTTACCATTTTATAGATGGCAGACGAGATGTTATTCGATAGTAGTATCCCAAAAGACAAAACAAAAGGATAATGGTCACTGTAAATTATTCAACCTTACGTTCTTATCTATATTTTCATTACCCAATAGTTGCTGGTAAGTCATCTCGACATCTTATTTACTAGAGAACTAAAATTTTAAAAGAATTTATCAAAAGCTAGAAAAGAAAATTGACGTAAAGCTTGCCCATCAACTTTTATCTAGGCATGCAACAGTTTTTTTTTTCGTATTTTTCAAAAAATGGTTTGTATTTTTGCAATAGCGAACTGTGAATTTTCTGAACTCAGCAGTTTTGTACAGCAAACATTTTTCTACAAGATGGCATATACTAGATATTTTTAAAGTTGCTTGGTTTCTTTAAAAAACGTTTTTGATAGAATGACCAAAAACGAAATGAGAATGATCATTCTATCAAAAACGTTTTCTCTGAAATTTGATTTCAGAAAATTTCACAGTTTGCTGTTGCGAAAATACAAACCATTTTTTGAAAAATACGAAAATAAGACTGTTGTATGTCTAGTTTTAACGTATGAAAGTTGTCTAGAAATAACTTTTAGCATTGCTCACAGCTTCAGAAAAATAAAAAAATGTAATCTGTAACACATTAAAATAAAGCATAACTAACCGTCAATAGATGGTACTGGAGAATAAAATGACTGTCTATCACTATTGGACCGAGTTGTAATTGATCGATAATTTGATGGATAGTTATCATTAATTAGTGGTCGACGTTCCCATGAACGTTCATTTACTATAATTGGTCAAAAATCAATAATTTATATTTTATTATTTCTCAAAAAAATCTTACAAGCTTCTGTCATTCGTCTCTCATGTGGGACTACTCTATAATCGAAAAACCATATTTCAAACCATGCCAAAACAAATGAAATAATGAGCACAGCATAATCTAAAATTTTTGGTAACTACAATTACTACAATCATTTTTATTACTATTAAAATATATTTTTTTTGTATCTTACCTGTAAATCCCTTATCTGACTTGGAAATCTAACGAAAAAAGAGAGTTCAAACGAAATAATTATCTCTTATTAATGACAATACGTACCGAAAAGACCAATGCCTTTGCTATGATAAATCCTGTTGATCCCAAAGTTGTAAACTGTAAAAAAAATAATTAAAAAATATTTTTTTTATTGTTAATTGAAAAGAACTTTGAAAAACTTTACTTACTTACAGCTACAAAGATCAAATGTGACCATTTCATAATAGCATACGATACCATTAGTAGAATGAAACGTAATGCAGACAATGCCTAAAATATTTTTATATAATAGAAGTTTGAATTTTTTTTGCTTTTATTTTTTGATAAAAACTTACAACAACATCAAATAATGAAGTTTTTATACTGTAATGTTCAATCTCAATATGAAAAGCATCGATAATTGTACGATTAAGAATCTAAATGAATAAAATTATGGATAAGAATTAATATTATCATTTTCTTTTCAATAATGAATACCTGATCATAGATAATCCATAATAAAATCATAAATATTAAATCAAATGTCACAATCAATAAGAAAGTTCGTCGTACTTGATACATTTTTTGTTTTGTTTGTGAAAAAGTAAACGGTGTTGATTCATTCAGCGATAAATTTGTTGATGTTGAAGATGTTTGACTAAAATAATAAAAATGCCAAAATTTAGCTATACACATCATACACACACACTTTTTATAACATTTACTTTTGATATAAACTCATAAGTTGTTTATTAACTTGATTTAATGTTTCCGTTGCCTGTTCCGTAGGTAACGTTTGATCACATCTAAAATGATAATAATAGAGCTGAAATAAAAAATTTCTCTTTCAGATGATATTTTAAAGCAATTTAATTATCAACAAATAGAGCATCGTGCTTTTTTCTTGTAAAAATCATTTTTCTTAAGTATAAATTATTTATTGCTCTAAAAAAATAATATTTTATGATTCTAATGCAATCAAGCAAATGAAATAAGCAATAAAATATGAATTAAACTAAATTTTAACTAAACTATTACTATTTGAGAACAGTACGTATCTATTCAATATTAACTAACGATATTCTACAAAAATTCTATTTTAAATAAAGATTATTAAAAATAAATTATTCAAAAAAGAGCTTGATTCATAAAACTCTTTTAATTAAGAGTACACAACTAATCAAATCATTGCAAACATTACATAGCAGCAGCTATTTTTTCGTACATTTCTATAGTGTGACTTTTTGTTGAATTCATACTGGTGTTTAGAATGAGACTGGCCATTTCTCAAAAAAATCCAAAACTAAAGAAAAAAACTATAAAAATGTTTTAAATTGATCGGATGATCCATCGACTTTATTTAAGATACGAGGACACAATGGTTTTGTCAATTTACACCTTACATGACGTATTATCTTTTCGTTATTTTTCTATTTATTATACAAAACACTATAGATTACCTTTATATTTGACATATGACATACCAAAATGAGTGTAAATTATTTTTATTATTATCATCATTGTAAATACAGAGATCATCAAAAAACCAGTCGTACAATCTACTCTCACATATAGAAGAAAAGTCCGTTCGATAAAAGTGTCTTAATAGAAGGCAGATACGTTGGTAATTAAAAGAAAAAGATAGTAAGAAACGTGCAATTTGTTTAAAAAAAACAAAGATTATGTAATGAACAGATAAAATTTACGAGAAGTTGATCAAAAAGTGATCAAAATGCGTCAAAAAATAACATGGAAATATCAGAGTTATAATGAGATCCAGATAAGCAATGCTAAAAAAGTATTTTTACATGTCACTCTCATAGCAACGGTAAAAAATGTGATAAGAAAGAATTTAAATGGAAGAGTTAAACTTTAACCTAAATGGCTAAATGACAACAACATAACTCTTAAATAAATGCTTTTCAAGGTTACCATCATCATCTCACATTCATTTCACTACTTCTACTCCTATATAATCAAAATCATTTTTCTCTTCTTCTCGATCTTCTATAAAATAAATGAACAATTTCGTTTATCCTTTTTACAGAGAAGAATAAAACATACTATCCATGTGCGGAAATCAATATCTTAACAGTATCTTCTCGTCATGATATTCCAAATATTATGAAAAAAAATTAATGAATATAACTCAAATTTGAAATCCATGTTTCTGAATGATCAAATTGTTAATGTAGTTAACTTTGATTTCCAAGCAGATATGATGGAGCCAGATAAACTACATTCAAATGACAATGGTACTTTACATTTGACTCAAAAATTTCAAAAAATATTATTACAACGAAGTGTAGATCGAACGAACGAAAATCATCGTACCATTCGTCTCTCTCCTCCGATGATGTTAACTCTATTTTTTTAAGTCTGATTCTTATTCTGTTGGAAATCTATTGGTGATAACTAATAACATTGGAAGCCTGGAGAAACACATTGACTCAATTACAAATTTCGCCTCTCGGACTAATCCAGCAGTGTTTTTGTTTGCACAAAAAACATTTTTGAACTCAAAAATATCAAACACCGAGACTCAAGTCAAGAGTTATCTTCATTATCGACAGGACAGAAAAAACGAGGAAAGGCGTGGAGTGATTACTTATATAAGATCTGATTTAAAACATCATTTTATTATCAGCTCACTTGAACTTGAGACGGTTGCTCTTTACTGTTCAGTTAAGTCAATCGTCATTTTTAACTCTTATTGCGTTCCATCTTCATACTCCAAGAAAATGACAGATTACTTTGAGTTTCTAAAACAGTTTATTCGTTTCAATGTGAAATCAGATGAGCAGGTAGTTATTTTAGAAGATCCCAATGCTAAATTCAACTCGAAAAAAGTTAAGGATCGTAGTAATCTTTCTATTCAACATGCTTTTTCTTCTAACACCACCATAAAAAACTCGGGCATATTATGCTGATACTTGGGATAAGTCGTTCGCTCGACATTCAAGCTCTTTATGGCGTTCATCATTATACACTTCTTGTGAAATTTTCTATTTCTCATTCTAAAGCAACTTCTTCGCCATTTTTTGTTTACGATTTCGAAAAATGCGCTTGACGCACATTGCAACATCAATTCTGACTTTTTTCGTTCTGCAGACTGCGATCTCATTTTAACTGACTGGTTAGGGTATGTTTATATCTGTATTTCTACGCATAACTTGGCAGACAGTTACGTCGCAGTTTAAGGATCATCGGACGTTTTAAAAGTCAGTAAATAAGTATCGCAAAGACCAGTCAGATATTCCAGCCACATTAACTCACACAAATCAGAATCATTGCACGGTCAGCAAACCACGAGAGACAAAACCGAACTCTTTAGTTCACATTCTGAGGATCCTTGAACAAAACCTAGCTCTACTTTTCCAGGTCTTGAAAAATTTGAAATTCTAGAGGACATACGGTCTGCTATATAATCTCTCTCAATAATACAAATGCTAAGAGTGTCTATAAAGTTTCAGTTAAATTTTTGAAAGGTTCAGCTGAGATTATAGCTCAGCAACTTCAGCATCTTTTTAATTCTTCTTTGACACTAGGGAAATTGCCGGTATTTGGGAAAAGATCTTCAGTAAGACACTTATTTAAAAAAGGTGACCATTGAGTAGTTGAAAACTATCGCCAGCCAGTCTAATTTCGAATGTCAGTGCAAAAAATCATTTACAATACGTTAGCTGAGCCCTTAAACAAATATAATTTCTTCAATAAAACTCAATTTGACTTTCGTCCTCGGTCATCTACAGTGGATGCTCCAGCATGCATAATGCATAAAGTCTTTGAAATGCTGGATCCAAGATGGATCGAAGCTATCTCAGCGTTCTGTTGGACTTTCATTTGACTTTGCTCGCGCATTCGATCGTGTACCTCATCAGATTCTTCTTTCAAAACTATCTGAGACGGAAATTAAGGGTGAACTATTTTCTTGGTTTAGTTTGTACCTTCGGGAAGAAGTCAACAAGTTAAAATAAACAATGCTTTACCGACAGTAGTTTCGGTGACATCCGGGATTCCCCAAGGGAGCCTATTAGGTAAAATTCTTTCTCATATTTATAAACGATCTACCGGATGTATTAACCTTTAAATATCGTAGATGACCTTGAGCAAATAAGGGAGGAAATAAACAAAATTGACATTTGGTATGTTCTGAAGTGTGACAAAACATATGGGGGTATCTAGTATTACTCTGACACACTTTAAGTGTGACACACTTTAAGTGTGTCAGAGGCTAGATGAAATAAGTAAAAAGTTTCGAGAAGTACCGTATAAACTGGGGCAACGCCTTTAATTGACGTGCATAAGATCTGTAATGAAATATGGAACAGTCATTTTTGACAGTACGTTCAACACCCACCTAGGAGATCTCCACTCTATTCAACGTCTGCCAGCCTGAATAATTTCTAAAAACCACCCTGCCAATTCTACTGCTATAGTACATAACATTGGCTTAGAATATCTGACTCACAGAAGAAAAGTAGCCCGTCTCCTATATCTTTGGAAGATCTTAAACAATCATTCAACTCTCTTTCGATTTCATGTGATGATGTTTTCAACTAACTGATATTCACAACAGAATACTCAGACTCGTCAGCTCAATATAATCTTTGCAAGAAAATCTTCCTTCGCTGCTTCCCTTCTTGTATGTACGGCAAAAGAATGGAATAAGTTACCTCTTTCTGTTGTTGACAGCAAGACTGTCTCTTTGTTTAAAATAAATATTCAAAATTATTTTTAGGAACAAAAAGACAAGAATGTAACTTTTTCGTTTTAGAAGTTCTGCTGTGTGATTCCATCTATCTCTATTCTGTACCTATACAAAACTCATTAGTTAGTAGTAGTGTCGGTGCTATTTCATCCATTTCTTAAGGTCTAACATTTATAGAATGCACTTGTAGCCTCGCTTTGTTACTTCCTTTATCTTTGATAATATAATGAGTTCAAGTTCAAGTACGAAACGTCGTTTTGAAACAAATTGTGGCGTGCATTTTAACCACGAAAATGAACAATTGTCTCAATTAAAATTGCTCACAGGTTAATTTGTGTTAAAAGCTGATACTCTATATCCTTGATCTTTCTTCTTGACCTTCTTCAGCAAAATTGCACATTAAATGATAAATTAAAAAATTTTGTTTTGTATGTAATATATGATGAAGCGATGTTCGTTGTTGTTGTTGCAAAGTTTTTTCTGATGAATGATGTTTTGTTGCTGATGATGAAAATGAAAAAAATGTTTTATTGTTTGTATGATGCGCATCCTTGTTGTTGTTATTCGAAACAAAATGTGTTCCATTATGTGATTGTTTGGTATAAATTTCTAACGTTGATAAAGTTCCAGTTCCAATAGTAAATGTCATCTGCTTGTAGGAGAAACTACATTCATGGGATTTTGTTTGACGATTTATCAAATGTAAACCAAAATCATTAATAGCAATATAAACACTTGTGATTTTTCGTCCATCATATTCATACTCTCCTATAAATAAGAATCAAATGTTATTTATTGAAAAAGGTACAACATAAATTAGTTACCAGTAAAGAAACTAGCACCATATATTGTTAAGTTTTGTGCAAGGTTGAGAAAATGTAATTGTAAAGATAATTCATTATAACGTTTTGCTGAACGTTCGTCTACTGTGAAATACAACTTTTTTACCATTAATACTGTCATAAAGTTTTACTTACTAGTACGATTAGAACGTCCACCAGATGATAATCGATACTGATGTACTAGACCATCGTCGTTAAAAAATTCTTTATATTTTTTTAAGATTGTTTTGCACCAGTAATGATTTCCTCTTCTTCTCAATTTTTCTGCTGGAATTAAAATGCTCAATGTTTCATTATCATGTGATTTAATTAATTTACTAATGTCTGATTTTTGTTCATTTGTTGCTGTTATACCCTTAAAACAAAAGCACTTGAATACAGACATTAGACAACCTTTGTTTTTTTTTTTACATACCATAAATATAACTGCAAATTCAACAGCATCATCATCAGCGCATGGATATAATGACTGAATATAATTCTGGTATGCTTCAAAAAATAGTAAACGAATAGCGTATGGATGCCGTATTTTTTGTTCAGCTTGAATTTTCAGCAATGAATCACGTAACCAATATAATTGAGGATCTTCATCATTTGTATTGACATTATTTAACGACGAATTTGTTGAGTCATTACTGGTTAGTGAGGGTATAGCGTATTTTTTCCACGCAAATAAATGTTGAACAGGTTTATGATCCGGTTTGAGTTGTATACGAAGACTTTTTGAGCAAATCCAAATACCAAATACATTTGAATACAGTTCTATCGGTATTAAAGATAAACGAGCTATCATTTGTTCGTATAATTGTTTACAAGTTGTATCACTTCCAGCTATCAAATCCAATTCAGATGTGGTGCCATCAGTTAAACGAATTTTTATTTTTTCAGGCTAAATATACTGATTAAATAGAATATGTAATTGCTTTCTGCAATATATATTTACCGGTCGTTGCATAAATTCTTCAATAAGTTGAGCGCATAATTGCCAGTCTGGTTTTGGATTTAATTTACATCGATCGAGTGCTGTTTTTCCATCGATATTAATTGCGTGCTAATTAAACAGAGGTAAATAAAGAAAACAAAACAATTGCTCTGATTCCTCTTACAACATTGATATCAGGATAATGAAGTAGTGTACGAACGACTTCTACTCGTCCCAATAGTGCAGCAAAATGAAGTGGTGTCGCTCGAAAATTTTCAACAGCATTTGGTGAAAAACGTTTAGAACGTAACAAAAGTTCAACAATACGATGATGACCGTGCCTAGAACAAAAAAATATATATATTATAAAATGAGAAAAATTCCAGGAAAATTATATAACCATGCAGCGTGATGGAGAGGTGTCCAATGTATTCCATCGTTTTCATAAATAAAGGGCGTCTCCTGTAATAATTTTCCAACAAGTTCAATTTGCCCATTTGCAACAGCACGATGTAAAGGATATTCATCAAGATTATTTGGATTTCTATAAAAATAAATAAACATCATTGCTCGATAAATGAAGTCTATTCTAAAAATCAAAAAAACACAAACTTTTTTCTTGTTGTTAGTGCTATAGATCTTGGCTTTGTGATGTCATAAGACACTGAGGATTTAGATCGGTTAACTGGATGTGATCGTAACGAAACAGAATCAAGCTAAATGTATAAAAAAAATGGCCGTTTTATTTCTCTTTCTATTCAACTAAAAATCAAAATCTATTTTCTTACATGTGTGATTGAATTTCCATCGTTCACTAATAATTCATCAAACAGTAAATTTGTAACAATAATATCGCAATGTTCATCATCATCTATATCATCAAACAGTGATGTGAGTGATAATGATTTAATACGATGAAGAGAAGGTGTTGACTATAAAAATAAAGCAATAATAATAATCTAAAACAAGTTGACGAAAGACATGATTTTTTTTCCTATTTGACATAAAAAAAGTATAGTATGTATATTTATGCTTTACTATAAATACAAGATAACGTGAATACTAATCACAGAAATAGTTTGCTTCTCATCTCGAATAAAAACACATAAGGCTAATACCGAGACTCACTAGCTGATAGGAGGTGCATAAGACATGAGAATTTGAGAGAAAATAGCTGCAGTTAGAAAAAAATAATCTTAAAAAAATAAACAATTACAAACCTTATCGTCATCACTCTCATTCATTTCGTCATCAAAAATACAAGTATAGTCTAGAAAAAAGAAAAGAAATTTTAACTAATTAGACAAGTGGAATTCTCTTATCAATAACTAAAAATTAATGATGGATAGATGCATGTTATTTGTATAACCAATTCGAATAGGCTATTTTTTTTTTTTGATTTAGTGAAAGTTCTGCTACGTTGCTTACTCCGTTTGTAAACGTGATCTGTTAACTTTGAATTCTTAATCAGTTGTCGTTTTATCGTCGACGCTAAAAATCTATTAGATTTTTATTAATATTAGAAGATTTTAACTTAAGTTATGTTGTTTAGAGTCATGATTCTGACAAAATAAGAAGAAATAAACAGAAAATTATGGATATAAAAGAGATTAAATCGATGTAACTGAATAACAGAAAAATGTTTTTGGTTTGTTGGTTATATGACTATGCATATATATATAAATAACTTGATAATCTTTTTAAATAACTAGTAAACAAAAAAAACAGAAAACAGACGACTTTTGAGCATATAGATGTTAAACTAATAAATTAATGTGTTAAAACCCAATAATTCTTGTTCGATATCGTAACGAGAACCACACTCATACCCATACAAGAATATCATGCTTATTTATGTTTTTTGTCACCCATATTTTCAACATTATCAGTCTCGTCAGTATAAATTGTTGGTGATTCACCTGGACGTAGTACTCGACCAACAATGTCATATTTGTCTAAACAAAGAAAATATGATAAATTAAATAGAGTCAATATGACAAAACAGTGTTCTCAAAACTTGATCCATTTGGTTTGTGAGCAAGTTTTTTGTTTTATAATAAAACAAAGTTATGAAAATTGTTTGACATCAATTCATGATTTTCTATACCTTTGAAGTCGTCATGCCATGCTCGAGCTGTAGAACGTTCATTCTCACTTAAATCTTGTAAATCATCATAATTTTCCGTAAATAAAGATGGATCTAACTGCATCTTGGCCAAAGCGCGTGTGGCATCACGACCGGCAAACGTGCAATAAGAACCACCTAAATGAATATAAAAACTATCCTACTTCTCATTCTCACATGCCTTTATATAATGTTTACCTGAACCGTATAAATCGATGCGACGGCTAACATCAAATATATCACCATAAATTGCTACAAGAGTTTAGATAGTAAGGTCAAAAATCGAGATAATAATTTACTTACCCGTTAGTACACGGCCATTTGAATTTTTTCCATCATATGCATGCAATTCTGCAAGTGTCATATCACATTTTTTCATTTTTGGTAATTGTACGGGTACGGATTTATGTGTATTATTTGATTTTGGTTTCATAAAATATAATTTGATTAGTAATAGTATAATTAATATAAGAAGAATTAAATTGATTGGACTAGTCCAAATATCGTATGCCAAACGTCGAAATAACAAAAGTGTATGATCAATATACGTTGCGTATATAGATTTAGCTTCATTTTGAGATTTTGCTTGACCCATTCTTACTTTAAAATTTATTTTAACTCTTCTTCTTTGGATCAATATAAGAAAAATAACGAATAATTTAAAAAATAAAAGTCACTATGAAAGATGTTTGTCTAAAACATCTAAAAAAAGTTTGTCAACGTTGCGTCTACGAAGAAAAAATGTGAAAATTTCCTACTGAACTGTTGGACTATAACATAGAACATGTAATAATATATCCTAATCATTTTTAAAACTTGTGTCTAACAACAACAGATCGATGATGCATCGTCTGTTACTAGTCCATTCAGTAGCTGTAAACACCAAATTTATGTTGAAATTTAGTCAATCAAAATTTCACCCCGAAAGTTTACAACTACTGAAATACTGTTCACAGTTACTGATAAAAAACCCTCTACAAACCACAAACCTCGTATATAAACTTTATACTTCAAACTTCCTTTTCCTTCGAAAAACGGACAAGTCCTAGGAAGTTTTCACAATACGCAATAAATTAACTTAACTATCGTCAACGACGTATTTTTATTTATTCGTGAATTTGAAAATGTCCTACAAATATTGTTGATGTGAACAGTGGCACTTTTATTTTCCAGCGTCACAGTGAACTTTTCCAATTCGTGTAATAATATAAAATTATTATCGTTGTACATAGAATACTTAGTGTCATAATATTTAGTTTCTCGTTCAAGTCTGTTTCAAAATATAAAACAATAAATTGGTGGAATCGATATGATTTGTGACTATGAATAGTAAAAGTCATATACTGAGGCAGTGGAAACACATACAGCCGAAAAGTGGAAACGAATGAGATGGAAATAATAAACTTCTTTTTCATAGTAGGATTGAATTGAATCGCATTTATCTAGCCTGATTCTTCTAACTTTAATTTGGTCTAGATAAAGCAGCGTCGATACTTGCTGAATTTAGCAAGAAAATATCGACTGAATCCAGATAAGACTAATTAACTTATCGATCCGGTTCATTTCGTTCCTTTTTGTGTTCTTCAATTCTATTCACTTGTATTACTATATTGACACTGACGTAGTCATTCAAGTGCCCAACAGTTTACGATTGATGAAACAAAATAACCAATATGTTTTTTATAACTTTTTTCATTAGTGTGAAATAATACAATTAATTATTTTTGGCATAATGCTACTTGGCTCTCACTATTTTTTTCCCATAAAAATTCCAAGAGATGTATGCTGGCAACAAAGTCATAAAATACAGTAGCGACGTATCAAGTATATTAGCAGAGGACGGTAACCCAGAGAATAGTTCGCGTTAAAATGGCAACAAAAAGGTGCGATTTGAAAAAGTTTAACTAAAGGAAAGATAATAAGACTTGTTGAAATTACATAGAATTAATGTACCTTGATTTCTTTGTTATTAAGCTGAACTAGAAACAAGTTTTTATGCACAAATTTTCATTCGAAGATAATTGGACAGACCGTGCTGAGCGTTCGTTTATTATTATTATTAATTGCACAATAGTTTCTCTATTTTAAATCAAATACAATATGGTAGAAAAACCAGCAGTAGTACAATCAACCATAGCTAAAGAAGTGCGCGAAGAACAACGAGAAGAAGCTCAGAATTTAGATATCATCCCTAAAGTAAAGTAATTTGAATCAACTGAAGGAAACTGCATAGCGCATGTGATTTTGTACTTGGTCAAAATCGACAAGAAATTGCTAATTAAGTGCAATTAATCAGTCAATTAACTGTGTGCTTGATCGCGGATGTTTGATTGAAATTTAGTCAGACAAGATAAAACATCAGAGGGAATTGTGACTCAAATCATCTTATTTTTTTCTCTTTAGGGAACGGCTCCAGACCAGGACCAAGGGGTATGTGTATTTAAACTGTTTCTGTTTGCTACTTTCGAATAAAAACGGCGTATGTTTAGACTATGGATGATGATCAATCTTTTCCTTTACTACGTAAAAACAAGTCTGAAAATTCAACTTCTTGTGCTACTGCAATGAACGATTCTATCATTCACAATTTTATATTTGACATAATATCATTTTTTTCGCATTCATCAGTAGCTGTAATAGCGGAACAATGTCAAGTCCCTAGAAATGTATGCTTTCATCTGAAGAGTGTGCTTGAAGCGTTCGAAAAATTGAAATAATTTCAATTTAGTGGAAAATAATTCAACGATTTCTTGATGATGAAAATTTTCGATTATTACCAGTATTTTTCCGTGTTGAAGGTGAAAGAAGTGGCTTAGGAAAAGGCTCTGGCTCTGGTATAATTGAACAATAATTCAAAAGTAAAACACAATATCTAAATTTTTTATATTTAGGTCCATATCTAAGTCGTACTACTAAAGAAGAAGACATTTCTTTGCGTATTGGTATTGATAAATCATTTGAAGATGCTGGTTTAATTTTTCTGAAGACAAATTTAATTAAATTAACAAAAATAAATTTCAAAAATGTTAGAAATTGATTTGTTTTTTTACTCTAATCTACAGAGAAAAACTAGCCTAGATTTACTTTCTCATTCAGGAACTGGCCATCATGTCCCTTGCATTCGAATCACCATCATTAGATATTATGATTAATATGGAAACTTTACTCTTTAGTTTTTTACCACGTACGCGATAACAATTTACAAACGTATTCTATTAAGAGTATGTACAATAGTTTTTATATCTAGCGATAAAAAAAGCCGATGAATGGAATAAATTAAGTGTGCTTATTGAAAATTCTGATCGCCTTCGAGCAAATCTATTATATCAAATTGAGCAGAATGCTGCTCTTTTTCGAAGTAAGTCACTATTTCAGTTACACACTAAAAATGACTACTGTTTATTTATTTTTTCTAGATATTCATGAAAGTATAACAACAGCTATTCATTTACAAAAGTATATGAATATAACGTTTTGTTTTTTCTACTTTATGTTTATTTTATCTTCATTGTAGGGTTCCAAATCGGCTGAGACACGACACAAAAGAAGTAATTAGTGCCAATTCATTAATACGTTTTGCACAAGATACTGATTTAGTTCAACAATCTGATGAAGTAATTAATGAATGGATAACTGAAATTCGCACAGTAAGCTTGATGTTTTTTTTTGATCGAGTGATCGAATAACTTTTCTTTCTTAATTTTAGTTTCATCGAAAAAGTACACGTATTCGTCAAATACAAGAAAATTCTGGACCGTTGAATGAAATGATGTATTGGCGTACACAAGTTCTTCAATTAAACGAGATAATGAATCAGTTACGACTTCCAAGAAATCGTGCTGTTATTTACCTATTAAATATAGCTGCTAGTTCACGTTCAATTGTCTGTGATGATTATTTTGATTTTTAAGGAAAAATAGATAAAAGTATTCATTTTCAATGTATGATTTAGGAATGGCGATCGATCGATCAAAAATTAACACAAAGTATCAATGAAGTACGAGATCACTATAAATTTTTAACAATAGTCGCAAAACATGTTGGAGCATTGTATCGAAACGATCCCGTATGTTTTATTTTTTCTCTAATAACTAACTATTGATGATTTATACTCTTATTTTTCTTTTTTTTGATTTTAGCTCGAAATGCTTGATAGTATCAATCCATTATTATCAACAATAACGCTTATTAATTCTTGCAGTGAATTTTATTCAAAACCAGAAAAAATTGCTGCCTTACTTGTTGCAGTAAATGTCATTCTTCATCTAATTCTAAGAAAAAGTTCTATTATTTTTTTTTCTTAGTTAACAAATCAAATTGTTATAAGTTGTAAAAATTATATGAGTGATAATCATACCATTGATATTCGAACATTATCCACTCAAGAACTATTGAAACGTATTGATAATGTTAATCAATTTTATTTAACATTCAAAGATGCATTTTTAAAAGCAAAACAAAAAATTGAAGAAAGATATTCAGAAAAAAATTATGATCATCTATCAGAACGACATGTTTTAGGAAAATTAGAAATTCTTAGTAATAGGTTAATAAAGGTAATAAAAGGTATTTTAATATTAGAAAATGATAACTTCTATTGATGACGATTACTTTAGCTTCGTAGTATTATTGAAGAATTTGAAATTTATTCATCCCTTCATATAGCTAAAATTGATGGACTCGAACAAGTGATACATTTATTTACCAATTTAAATGCTGAATTTTATGTTCTTAAATGTGATCTATTAGATCCAAATGATTTGAAGTTTGATGATTATTATAATGGGTTAGCCAAAGCTCTATTCGATATTGATGTAAGTAAGGCATAAATGAGAAATAACTAGCCAATTTTATACAACATTGTTCATCTACTCCTTCTACTCGTACTGGAAATTTTGTTCTTAGCTCGTTTTAGAGGCTAATCCAGCAAAATTTAAGTGTCTTTTCCTATGTTATTTGGAATTTATTTTGAACTTATTCTATAACATAAGATGTAGAATTCTATGCTCTGTCAATTTGGATTCAAACTTCATAAGTTATATTCATTAAGTTCTTAATACAAGAGCTCTACAGTACATTACTTGATAATATGACGTTTTATCAATATTTCTGTCGAACTTTCAGTTCGAATGATGAATTTTATATGTTAAAAGTTGTAAAATTCTACGCTCTGTTAAAATATATTAGCTTTTAAGTGAAATAGCAACAGATTTACTAAAAAGAATAAAAAATCTAACTATTACTAACGATTGGTAGAAAAATGCAAAATAAAAACATGAGTTTTTTTTCTAGCAATTTTTCAGATAAAAGCAAACTGGATCTTAAAGGTTTAGTTTATGACTGTTAGACACAGAATTTTATAGAAAGTACTTTCATATGTATAAAGTTTGAAATGAAGTAAAGAGTACAAACAAAAAGGAAATCACTTTTTAGAGAGAAAATTTTTTCGAAAATGAGAGTCTTTTACATTTCATCCATGTAATTTTGATTAGATTGTAAAATCAAACACACTATTTTGTTGAATATGGAGTTTTCTATCTTTTAAGATAAGAACACAATTTTTAGTATGAGTGGAAGAATATTATTAGTTATTTTATAATCTCATTCTATTTCTTTTTACAGCAAAAACTCTATGATCTACTCGATAAAGATCTACATCGTATATTACATTCGTTATCACATAATTCAATCAATAGTTTGAAATTGTTAGAACGTTATGAAAATTTGCGTATACCATTTTTTGATCCAGTTGAATTTTCAACGGATATCGTCAATTGGTATAAAAAAGAAGAACTTGACGTAAGAGGGTTTTTGAATTGTCATTGCCAAATGTAAAAAAAGAAAATAATATTCTTATCTATAAATAATTAGCGTGTAAAAATGATTTACAATTTATGTCGGAATACGCCACATATAGAACGTGATCATCCACCAATTATTGGTAAAAAGTATTTTTTACAAGATATCAATTGTTTTAAATTGTGTTTTTTAACATTCTGCATTTTATTTATTACTAAATATTGACAGGATTGTCTTATTGCTTCAGATTTTTGAATAAGAGCGAAAAATTTTCTAGCAAGGATACGAAATTTTTAGCAAAAATTGTTTTATTTTTACTATGGAAAAAAACAAGTAAATTTTTTCAATTCTTGTCCGAAGTTATTGAGCAGACTCGTTTGAGATCGTCTACAACATTCTTGGATATATAAATGATCATGAATTATCAAATTGATCAATAATAAAATTTTATTTTTGGTATAGGTCGTATTATTTGGGCGAGACACATGTACAAACGTATTCAAACTCCTTATGTTGAATTTATAAAACGTTCAGAATTAAAAGATCATATTATTATGAAAAATATTACAAATGATTTTATAACGATATCTAACGCCTTTGCCTTGTATGAATTATTATATCATCGACACTGGTAAATAATCTCATATATTTTGTCTATTTAAAAAGTAACAAATATACTTTTCAGGTATCACATATTGTCCAATGTTGTAAATGTCATGTGTTATCCATTGTTACTACGGCAAACAGCTATTCGACAACTATATATCAATTATGATCCATTTATTGATGTTATTGAACGTGAATGTGAATTATTAGCTCGACATTTGATAATAATGCCAGATTTAGGCTACAAAATGTTATTGGATCGAACAAGATTAAGATTAAACTATGAAAGATTAAAAGTAAAAAACAAACATTTTTTGTTTTTATTTGTAAAAAATTATTTATCTATTTAAAATTTTAGAAATTATTGAAAAATTTAAATTTAATGTTAGCTAAAGCACATCCAGCTAGTTATGAATTAGTTGATAAAACAATGATACAAGTAAGATAATTTTCTTTTTTTTCATACAGTCTAATAATTAATTTTTTTAAATTTTTTTTTCATGTTTTATTATTTTTAGGTTGATAATACATTATCTATTGGTCTAACACGTTTAAATTGGTTATCGGAAAATATTGAAGAATTATTTACACCCGCTGAAGAAGCCATATCTGTTATGACACATTTTCTAAATCAAATAACAAGTTTAATAACATATCGAATTGAAGAGCCACTCGCTGAAGTTGAACATTTTGAAATTATTGAATTATCCGATGATCCAATTGATTTAAAACAATTTATTAATGATGTGAAAAAACAAATTATTAGTAAAGCGGAAAAGTTAAATTTATTATCGATGCAAATTGAAAGTGCTGTATTATATGTAATTAAAATGTTTTTTGATAAAATGGGATTTAAATTAAAAACATTTGAAAGACGAATTGGAGATATAGGTAATTATATTTTAACTCAATCGTTTAGTAGAAAATATTAATAAATAAAATTTGTATTCTTAATAGATTTAATGCAATTGACTGCTATGCAACGTTTAACAATTCAAATGTTTGTGCATGATCGAATGAAAGCGGAACGAAAACAAGGTAGTGGAAGAAATGTCACACAATTTATGTTACGATCATCGAATGATTGGGAAAGATTTAATGAAATATGTAAGTATTAGTAAATTTTCATTTATTTTTAAAAATAATGGTCTTTTTATTTCGCCAAAGGTAATGAATTTTTAAGTTCATTTGAAACAAGATTTATTGTGAGTAGTTTAACGTAGTTCTTTTTATACAAATGAATGGAATTACCAAATGTCTCAAAATATTTGCAATATTATTTCGTTTACATATATTTCTGCTTTAGTATCTCGTAGAATGTCAATTTCTTATTCAAGAGATGATGCATTATTCAATTCTCTACAAAATCTTATTGACTGTATTTTATTGTGAAAGATCACGTACTGTGACCTAGTGAAGTAAACCTATTTAACATTCATTTTTTATTCTTTCTGCTTAATACTCAACGAATAAACACACGGATAATAAGAGTGCAGCTGACATATTATTATTGAAAAACTCAATTGATTACTGATATTTAACAGTTTTCAATGCAATCTCCTTCGCGTTTACTAATTTGTTTTAAGTTACAAAGAATCTACTTTCAACAAAAAAGTTGATACGTTTCTTCACTGTGATGTCATATATAAAAAAATTGTCGTAAAATCACCACTTATTTCTCAATTGATCTCATTTCACCAATGTTTTTTACAGAAAGAATATCTTCATCTCACTATTATGCAAAACATAGATAAATGCTTGTAGAAAGCTAACAAATCATTAATCATTCGAGATTAACACTTTTATGCGACTTATTGAATTAATACCATTTTTATCATAGCAAAAGCTTGATAAAAAAATGCTATGCGTTGTTTGAAAGTGAGAATTGTTCCCCGTCGAAAGAGAAAGCTTAAATTATATTTATATTATATATAAAAAATAGGTTACAAAAAACAGTGACTGGTCAATTCGCCGCGTTCATTTCGTTGCATGAACAATTCGTCGCAGTCATTTAGTCGTGAAAAATTTGTTGCACACGTTTTCATCGCAGATAATTCGTCATGGACAATTTATCGCCAGTGTTTTCGTTGTAGAACATTTTGTTGTGTGATGATTCGTCTCAACTAGTGAAAATTTTTTTCTCCTTTGTTTCTTTCGGATGTTGTTGATCTAGGATCAGTAAAAGAGAAAAGAGAAACAGATGCTTTATGCGTTTTTTCTAATCAAAGATTTATTTTATCAAGAAAAACGGTTAAGATCCATTTACTTTTTTTTGTACACTTTTTCTTCTCCATCAAAATGCCATTCTTCTTTCCAAGTAAACTGTCGCGCGCCTCATTTGCGGCATGATCCCGCTGTTGCGCCCGTGATCGCTATAGATTCATACCGCGATCGCTAATATCTCAAGATGTCGCGGTGTGATCTTGGATGGATTTTAAATTTTGTTAAAGAACATTGACCGTGACTAGCGCTAGGCGTTTTCTCGTGCTAGGATTATGGACGAATCTTATAGTTTTGCGAGGTATCGCTACGTAATATCCCGACGCGACTAAACCCCCAAAATCATGCCAGAAAACGCGAGTAAATCTGTAGTCGTGGCATGGGTCGCGATCCGGACTTCACCACCGTTTTTCTGCATCCAAACTTATATAAAAGAATGAAAGAAACATTAGAAATTTTACTCATTCCTTCCTGAACTTTAGTTTTTGAACAGAGAGTCGTGTTCCCAAGAAGGAACTCGACCTTTCAAAGAGTCATTAATCATGGGCCGTGAGTAACATGAGTCATGATGTGATTGTCGTGACCCATGTCGCGAAAAGGTTGTCTTTCCCGAAATCGCTCTAAGGATAGCGACTGGATGAGTCACGAGCGAGTGTAAGCGTACGTTCAAGATTATCGGGATCGTGGGACACGATCTTACTGCGACATTTTAACACGACTTCAGCGGGAAAGTTGACTTGGATTATTATTTCAAGATTAAAGTATTAAATCAAAGATATAATTGATGAGAAAAAATGCATAAAGCATCTGTTTCTCTTCTCTCTTTTACGGTAGGATCAGTAAAAGTTTTACTGATCCTAAAAACTAGAGAAAATTGCTACGAAATAAATAAAGTTACTTAGTGTCATTTACTGGTCAATAGAAATTTAGCTTCATATTTTTCTTTAAAATATATTCAATAAGTTTTTGCAGGGAATTGAATAATGCATCATCTCCTGAAAAAGAAATTGACATTCTACGAAGTACTGTAGCATACATTTATGTGACAAATAATATTACAAATATTTTGGGACACACAGTATTTGTTATACAAATGAGCGAATTACTTATTTTCTAGGATGCATTAAGTAATTGTGCAAAAAGTACATTTGAAGCCATAAAAAATCGAGTTAATCCTGTATTGTAAGAAAGAATAATTTAAAAAAAAAATTTTCTCATAAACTATTTTTATTTTAAAGAATTCAGATTAAACCACGTACGAAAAAACTTCGCCTTTATCCACCAAATACTGTTGATGCCAATGCGCCGTTAAATATTGAAATAAAGAAACTACCATTTATTTTAACAAATATTCAATTGAAACTAACATTACTGAATCCTATCGTAAGTTAACGTATGTTTGATATCAAATTCATCTTTACTACTTTTATTTTAAATATAGATTTTAAATCCAACAATTGATGATGTTCAACAATTAATGCATGAATTAGTCAATTATGTATTGAACATATTTCGTGGTATCAGAAAGTGGGGCGAAGTTCGTGATGTTGATTATTCACAAATCCATACATTTCCGATGAGAGGTAATATTTTTCTAAAGAATATAAGACGATTGATTGTACATAATGTCATATTCTTTACTAGATTTTTCTGAATTATTATCCGGTCAAACCGACGTTGAATTCAAATCTTATGAACATAATGATACAACAGGTCAAGTTCGTGGCTCGTTAGCTAAAACCTATTATAAAATAATTTCTGACAATAAAGAATTGGTTAAACTTTATTCGAATATTGGTCATTGGTTTAGTGAAAATAATCAAAGATATGAAAATGAACTAGTTGAATATGGTATCTTTAAACATTTATGGGAAACAAATAAGAATGAAGAAGCAAAAGTTTGTACTTAATTACATTGTATATTTTTAAAATCAAATGTTGTTTATTTTTGTTTTAGCAATTTGTTTCAAAAGATCCAGGTTTTGCTGCTATTCGTTCGATGTTTGCTGATTTTGATGAGCTACGAGAAATGGTTAAAAAAATTTCAGACACAAAAGATGTTGAACCATTTCGATATCAAACACTAAAACTCAAAGAAGAATTACTTGAACACATACGTAGTCTTGAGTTAACATTTGCGAAATATATTCGAAATCATTATCGTTCAAAATTTTTACGTATTCATGATTATTTGAAAAAAACTGAACCAAGATTAAATCGTCCCCTACGTGATTTGGATGATGTTCGATTTGTTATTGGCGCATTAGATTCTCTAAAAGAAACGTTTGTTAATATTGATCATACCATCGATCCACTTGAGGTGAATAAATAAATGTGTTAGAAAATTTTCTTGAGTAAATATGTTATTTGTAGGAAATATATGGTCTATTCAAGAAATATTCGATTGATATACCAGCAGAAGAACAAACAAATATTGAACTCTTACGTGGTGTTCATGAACGTTTACTTAAACGTTCAAAAACTGTTACTCATGATTTAGTTGGTAATTTTAATAAATAGGTCTATTTTTACTGTTTAATTAGTATATTGTTAATCTTATAGACGCACAAAATACTCTACAACACCGTCTTCTACGCGATATTGATGAGTTTACAAAAAATGTAAAAGAATTTGTTGCTGATTATGAAGCAAATGGTCCAATGATTGAAGTAATTTGACCGACGACTAATTTCAATAAAACTTAGTATATATATATTTCTATTTAGGGAATATCTGCACAAGAAGCGAGTGATAGATTGTCTTTATTCGAAAGTCGATTTAATGATTTGTGGAAACGTTATGAAACATATTCTTCAGGAGAATTACTGTTTGGTTTGTCTGAACGAGAATATCCTCAACTACAAACAACTAGAAAACAATTAAATTACTTGAAACGTATGATATTTTGTAATGATTAGTTCTTTTTTATTACTTTGATATTCTTTCATTTTTCGAGGTTTATATGGTTTATATGATAATGTATCATCGACTATGGATACGTACAATGAAACACTATGGAAAGAAGTGAATATAGATAAAATCATTAGTGATATACAAGATTTTCAAGGAAGAATGAAAAAATTACCAAAAGGCTTAAAGAGTTGGCTAGCCTATAGTGAATTAAAAAATAAATTAGATAATTTCAATGAATGTTTACCATTATTAGAATATTTAAATAATCCGGCAATGCAATCTCGACATTGGGAAAAAATAGAAAAAGTTGCCAAAGTACAAATACCATATGTAGAACCGACAATATTTGCATTGAAACATGTTATGACCATACCGCTCGTAAAATTACGTGACGAAGTTGAAGATATTAGTATAACAGCACAAAAAGAACGTGAAATCGAATCGAAATTAATCGCCATTGAACAAGAATGGAGATTACGGTAGGTGAACAATAGTAGAAAATCTGGAAATTATTTTTGTGAGGAAAAGAGAGGAGGAGAGACACCGAAACGGCCCATATATTCTGTGATTTTAATTGGAACAAAGATTCAACGATCTACGAACAATACAATATAACGGCAGATACAATCGTGTAATGAACTAAAAGTTTTGATAGATCACTACAAAAACTTTTTAAGAACATTTTCTTTTTTTCATCCTGTTGGCGAAGGTGGAGGAGGGACCAATTGAGTCAAAATTACATCGGACTCTATCTAAGGTTTTAAACTTTTTTTCCATAAAATATACTGTCCTTGAATATTCCAAAAGTGCTGAACATTTTATGTAAAAAACGTCGATTTTTTTATTTTAAAAACTTTCTCGCAACGGCAATGAAGTTCAAAACGCTTTAAAATAAATTTAGAACCTGAGATAGTGGAAAAGATCTAGGCTCGATCAGACCATTTTTTTTTTGAAGGGTCGTAACGTGACTGGCTTGGGATCCCCAGTGTTGTAAGCATTACAGATTACATTAAACTGGGGACTTTCTCCCGGGTAGTTGCGACGATGGTCAAAAACATTGAGTTTTTTTAGGGTTTTGAATAAAAATGTAAAAATTTCATAACTATTGTATAAAATGTTGTGGAATTCTAAGAGTAGTCTTTATTTTGTAGCTCTAGGACTTCTTCGAAATTAATTTATGTTCAACTTTGAATGAGAAACTTTTTTTCTAAAACGAAAGGGAATGACTACCTTTAACCAAAAGACAACTTTCACAAAATATTTCTTAAGATTTTTTGAATGTCCTTAAATTCATCATTGGTTAGCACACGATGGCATTGTTTTTGATAATACACTATTAAACTATTTTTAGGGAGTTCAAATTTGCAAATTTTAAAAATCGAGGAGAACTATTGTTACGTGGTCAAGAAACAGCTGAAATATTATCAGCTATTGATGATTCAAATCTAATATTGGCCGCATTATCATCAAATCGTTATAATAAATTTTTTAAAACTCAAATTCAAAAGTATATTAGTGATTTGGCAATATCATCTGAAATTTTAACTAAATGGATGCAAGTACAAAATTTATGGATATATCTTGAAGCTGTTTTCGTTGGTGGTGATATTGCCAAACAAATGCCTCAAGAAGCTCGTCGATTCGCAAATGTGGATAAAACATGGATTAAACTTATATCAAAAGCAAAAGAAAATTCAAATGTTTTATTATGTTGTACATCTGATGAAACATTATTACCACTATTAAATAATATGTTGGAACAATTAGAATTATGTCAAAAGAGTTTAGCAGGCTATTTGGAAACAAAACGTGGTGTTTTTCCACGATTTTATTTTCTTAGTGATCCGGTGATGTTAGAAATTCTAGGTCAAGCAAGTGATCCATCAAAAATTCAATCATATTTAAGTTCATTTACAGAAGCGATTAAAAATGTTGAATTTCATGTTAAAGAAACAGATCGTATATTATCAATGATAACAAGAGATGGTAGACGATCTATTTTTCTATTCAGTTTAATTATTTTTACATTATTTTTTATGTTTTTTTAGATGAAAAAATTCCATTTTATAAAGATGTTATGGCTAAAGGTCAAACAGAGGAGTGGCTCAATGATTTTTTACGTACTCATCAGAAAACGATTCATCAATGTATTCGAAAAAGTGTTGAAAAAATGAGCTATGATGATTTTGATTTATATAAATTTATTGATCAAGAAATTGCACAATTAGGTTTATTATTAATTCAAATAATATGGACAAAACGTTCGGAAAAAGCACTACAAGAAACTATCATTAATAAAACGATAATGAATGAAACAAATAAATATTTTCTCGAAATATTAAATAAATTTATTAGAAAAACAACATGTATTAATGTAGTTCTATATTGATTATAAACTAAATTATAGAATATACTTTTAAATTGTAGCTGATTTGACCAAATATCAACGGGCAAAATATGAAACATTGATTACAATTCATCTACATCAACGAGATATTTTTATCGATTTATACACAAGTGGTAAGATGAATACCTTACGAGGAAATCTATGAACATATACTCCTCCGCTTTCATTCATTCATACGTCGATCGATGGAAGATATCGAGGTTGTAAAAAGTTAAAAAAGGATTCAGGCCGATGGCTTTTTCTTTAAAAATTATAGGCATTTTTCCGTTTTTCCCTATAGCAAAACTAGAAAAATTCAAATCTTCGTCCAGAAAAGATTTCTCAAGCTGGTTGTAGATGCTGAGATTTCTAGAGACCTCCTTGAAAATTGGAGTTGCAAAGCATTGAAGTTCTATAATTTCGATTATTTTTCTGTGTGTACTAATCAAAAGCATGTCATTTATGAAAGTTTCAACAGTTCTAGTTGAAAACTAACGATTTGTGAAGCCATTATATTGTGAGCCTATGAAAGGGCTAATCTATGGAAAACTTAAAATTCAATAACTCGGGAATCGAAGGAGTTGCAAAGGTAAAACTTTGTATGAATATCACAGATATGTAGAAGAGCCATAGAAAGAAATTTGAGCTCTTAACTACTTTTCTGGACAGAGATATGAATTTTTCAACTTTTCGCTAGGTAAAACAGAAAAATGCCTATAACTTTTGAAAAAACCATCGGTCTGGATCCTTTTTAGCTTTTTACAACCTCGATATCCTCTATCGATCGACGTATGGATGAATGGAAGCGGAGGGTTATATGTCCATAGGTTTCCTCGTTAGAAATAAATAGATAATAATTAAAATATAATTTCTTTTCCTTTTCTATTTTACTATTAGGCATCCAATCCGATTTCGATTTCGATTGGTTAAAACAATGTCGATTCTATTTTCGCGATGATGATGACGAAATGTTAATTAAAATAACAGATGTTACATTTGTTTATGATAATGAAGCATTGGGATGTCCCGAACGACTTGTAATCACTCCATTAACGGATAGGTAATTAAAATTTGATTAAATATTCTATAGGATTATCATGTCAAATTTCTGACCTCTTAGATGAAATCTGTACTATTTTTCTTGAGCTTTTTCACAACTATTTTTTATTCATTTGAAGAATGTCCAGTTGCATTAATGATTCTAAATTTTGTTTTTTTGAATTACAGATGTTATATTTCAATTGCACAAGCATTAGGTACGGTTTTGTAATATCAAACATTCGTCTCTAATAATTATTAATTGATCGTTTGTTTCTATTTGTAAGGAATGTGTTATGGTGCATCTCCTGCCGGTCCAGCGGGAACTGGTAGATATTACTAAAGAAACTTTTAACTTATTGATTTTGTATTTCTATAGGAAAAACAGAAACGACAAAAGATATGGCTAGAACATTAGGTACATATAATTTAAAAATCTTGAGTTAATGTTGAGAAATTAATATTCTTGATATATTTTAGGCAAATATTGTGTTGTTCAGAATTGTTCTGATCAATTTGACTATCGTGGATTAGGAAAAACGTTTAAAGGTAAGTGTTTCGATTGTTGAATTTCTATTTTCATATATCGGATGAATTATCTTTTTAAAGGTCTAGCAATTTCTGGTAGTTGGGGCTGTTTTGATGAATTTAATCGAATTAATTTGCCTGTATTAAGTGTAGCGGCTCAACAAATTCAATGTCTACTACAAGCAAAATGTGAACATCGAAAAACTTTTATATTTACTGATGGTGATAAAATTAATCTTAATCCAACATTTGCAATTATTATTACGATGGTTTGTTACTATCTCATTCATCCATCCATATACATATATACATTTCTTTTTCTTTTAGAATCCTGGATACGCTGGCAGACAAGAACTACCAGAAAATTTGAAAATAAACTTTAGAAGCGTTGCCATGATGGTACCCGATAGACAAATTATCATGCGTGTAAAACTGGCTAGTAGTGGTTTTCTTGAGAATACAATTTTAGCACAAAAATTTTATGTACTTTATAAATGTTGTGAAAATCAGTTAAGTAAACAGGTATAAAATATACATTTTAAAGATTAACATTTTGTTACAAAATTTATTTTATTCTCTAGGTTCACTATGAATTTGGTCTTCGTAATGCAACAGCTGTATTACGAACATTAGGAACGGTAAAACGTGCTCGTCCCAAAGATCCAGAGGACACCACTGTTATGCGCGTTCTACGTGATATGAATTTATCAAAATTAGTAAGTTTCGTTTAATAGAATGAAATAATTTAGGTTATTTTTTAATAAAAATAATTTTGATTAGATTGATGAAGATGAACCATTGTTTATGTCATTACTTGATGATTTATTTCCGGATATTAAACTTGATAAAGAAAAGTATGAAGATTTGCAAAAATGTATTGACATAAAGGTGAATGAAGAAGGTTTGATAAATTATCCCGATTGGAATTTAAAAGTTATTCAAGTAAATATTCATCATTATTATTAATTAGATTAGATTACTTTTTTCTTATTTCTTTATTAGCTCTTTGAAACACAACGTGTTCGACATGGAATTATGGTGTTGGGTCCAAGTGGAGCTGGCAAGACTAAATGTCTGACGGTTCTAATGGGTTCGTTTTGTATTTATCAGATCTCAATTATTCTAACAGTAATAAAATATATTTGTGTGTAGGTGCTCTAAGTATGATGGGTATAAATACTAAAGATTGTAAAATGAATCCAAAATCGATAACAGCCTCACAAATGTTTGGAATTCTTGATGTAGCGACAAATGATTGGACCGATGGTATATTTTCAACTTTATGGAGACGAACGTTAAAAGCGTATGGGGTGACATCAAATACAGACGTTCGTAAGTCTCTTTTTTCTTGTCTAATGATAATTAATGAAATATAAAGTGTACATGTTGTTTTTATAGATGAAGCATGGTGGATTATTTTGGATGGACCTGTCGATGCTATTTGGATTGAAAATTTGAATTCTGTTCTTGACGATAATAAATTATTAACATTGGCCAATGGTGATCGTATTTCAATGGCTCCTAGTGTAAAACTTATCTTCGAAGTACATAACATTGATAATGCATCACCTGCTACTGTTTCACGATGTGGTATGATATTTATGTCATCAACTGTATTACCATGGAGACCAATATTTCAAGCGTGGGCAAATAGACAATTACCAGGAATAAGAATATCAATTACAACTATATTAGAAAAACATTTTGATGAATGTTATAAATTGTTAATAACAAAATGTGTACCAAAAATGCGTGTTTATGAATGTAATTATATTAAACAGATAATCGATTTATTAGAGGGTTTATTGAGTTCAGAGATAGATTTTTATACGACCACATATTTAGAACGATTAACAATATTTACGATGATGTGGAGGTATTGCACAGAATTTTTTTTTGTTCAATTGATAGTATTTTTTGTTGATTAACGTTTCACTTTTTTTTCAGTTTTGGTGCCTTGCTCGAGTTGAATGATCGTCAAAAATTCGAACAATATTTTCAAGGAAAAAGTGCAACAGATATACCAAAAAATATTCCATCTGGTGATTCAATGTTCGACTATTATGTTAACGATGCTGGACAATGGGAACATTGGATACAAAAAGTGTTTTCTGTTTTACATCTCTCAATATTGACATAGTAAAAGACTATTGTTTATAGGTTGAATCATGGCAATATCCAAAGGATGAAAAAATTGAATTTGCATCCATTTTGGTACCAAATGTAGATAATGTTCGAACAACATTTTTAATCGATATACTCTCAAAACAGGGTATGGTGTAATTTATTTACATTTTTCTGAATTGCTTTTATATTTATCTGTTTCAATAAGGTAAAGCTGTATTATTGATTGGTGAACCGGGTACGGCTAAAACTGTAATTATCACAAGTTATTTGAAACACTATGATCCTGAACAACATTTGACACGTATAGTGAATTTTTCATCAATAACAACGTGTGGCCATATTCAAAAGATGATTGAAAGTTTTGTTGATAAACGCGTTGCTAATACATTTGGACCATCTTTTGGACGAAAAATGACAATATTTATTGATGACATCAATATGCCACATATTAATAGTTGGGGTGATCAAGAAGCGAATGAAATATTACGTCAATTAATGGAACAAAAAGGATTTTATAGCCTGGTGAAACCTGGTGATTTTTTTAGTATTGTCGATTTACAATTTCTAGCTGCCATGAGCCATCCAGGTAAGAATTGGTTCTATCGTATTATCTAGTAGAGAATAATTTATTTTGTTAAAGATGGTGGTCGGAACGATATATCCGAACGATTGAAACGTCACTTTTCTATATTTAATTGTACACTACCATCAAATAATGCTGTTGATCAAATATTTGGTGCAATATCTAAATATTTTTGTATGGAACGAAATTTTCCTGAATCGGTTATAGTAACAGTTGAAAAGGCCATATTAGCAACGCGTCTATTATGGCAATCAGTTAAAATAAAACTGTTGCCAACGTGCGTACAAAAAATGCCTTTTTTTCACATATATCTGTCATGTATATCTGAATATATTGTTAGGCCTGCCAAATTTCATTATGTATTCAATCTTCGAGATTTATCTCGAATATGGGAGGGTATTTTACAAATCGAACACGAACAGTGTCAAACAATCGAGCAATTTTTATATCTTTGGAAATATGAATGTACTCGAGTTTTAGCGGATCGTCTTGTAGTAAATATAGAACGTGATTGGTTTAATAAAGAATTACAAAGAATTGTAAAACAAACATTTGGTGAGAAATTATTAACAGAAGACTTGTATTTTGCTAATTTTCTAAGAGAAGAATTAGAAGTAACAGATGAAATGGTAGAAGATATTGATTTATCAGAATTACAGTCAAAAATTTATGAACCAGTTAGTAATAAAAACAGTTAATTAAAAGTTTAGTATGTTGCTAAAAGATGTATATAATAACTTTTAGATATCTTCGTGGGAAGAATTACAGATAAAATTGATTGCAAATCAGAATAAGATGAACGACGAGACACGTGGTCTCAATATGGATTTAGTGTTTTTTAAAGATGCAATGATACATTTATTACGAGTATGTATTTTAATATTATGGATATTGAAAATCATTATACATGTATGTTTTTCATAGATATCACGAATTATAAATATGCCAAAAGGGCATGCGTTGCTGGTAATTAAGAAAATGGTGTGATTTCTACTCAGTTCTTTTATTTTTCTCCCTTTTCTAGGTTGGCGTTGGTGGGTCTGGAAAGCAATCACTAACCAAAGTACGTGTCTAACGCATGAATCATATATAGCTACGCACTATTATAAAGCATGTTCCTCCATATTATCTCTACGGTAAAAACTTGCAAGGAAGCTCGTTCGACAGAAAATCCAATTCTCTACAAAACTGTGTACGCGAAATAATATTGTGCGTAAATCTGTCATAATATTCAAAACACTGAAATGGTTTAATTGTTGTTACAATGTCGCGTCATTGCCCGTGTCTAAAATTGCTTGATAGATTATTGAAATACATTTTTGGAGAATGTTCTTTGTGCACAAAAAGTGAATAAGCAGTTTAATGCAATATTTCCACTTTAATATAAAAGATACATAGCGCTCGCTGTAACTTGCTAAATTTCTAGACTGTAAGTAATGGACCGCTCAGAGTTAAATAAGAAACAGAAATTATATGAAGCTTTGATATTTTTACCAAAAGCCCATGAAAAACCAATCCATTAGTAGTTACAAGCAAGATTTCAGCCAGATTTCTTTCTTTCATCATGAGTTTACCGTTTCTATATATCCAAGTTTACACTATTACTTTTTATAATACAGAATAAAAGTACTGGTAACTTTGATCTCTAACTTGCTGAACCCGTAATGGAAGGATGCTTATGAGTCAACATCTTTGACTAATTGCCAGGCACCAATGAGACTCAATAATGACAATATGTGCTAGATTTCCTTTGAAAATATAAAATGGAACTCAAAGAGTTCGAATCGAACGAGCTTCCCTTCAACTTTTTTATCGAAGAGATAATATGGGTGAACATAGTTTGTAATAATGAACAATTCACACGTTACTTTCACTATTATTGTGCATCTTTATGTTCCTCATCTTTTATAGCTGGCTGCTTATATTGCTGGTGAGTGATAAAAAAGATATTATCGTAATATAATAGAAATTAAGAGAAATGACTATTTGACTCATTTTAGGCTATAAATATTTTCAAATAACTCTGTCAAGGTATTGATCCATATTTTCCTATCTTTCCTGAAATTGATGATAACGTTTTGGTATGTATAGATCGTACACAATGAATAATTTTCTCGACGATCTTCGAAATATTTATCGTCGTGCTGGTAAAAGTTGACTAACTTTTTTAAGCTTCTATTTTCACACTGCACTCTAATCTCGTCAATTTGTAAAGATTGTATTCTAACTAATGATTTATTACATAGGTCGTCTTGGACAGGGCATCGTATTTATATTTACCGATAATGATATAAAAGATGATCAATTTCTTGAATATTTGAATAATGTTTTATCATCTGGCGAGGTATAAATATATTGTGAGATATGAAAGGACGGGAAACGGTTTCTGTTAGAAAATGGCCTAATATAATATTTTGAGTGAAAACGAGCAGAAATGCTTCCCTTGTCACTTCCCAACACTTCTGACTTTCAAGAATTGCTTCTGATCTCCTTGAAAAATTATTTCTTATCATTTTTCGTCACCAGTTCAACGAAGGCCGTTCACTTTGTTTCTCAAATTTTTCGTACGATGTCAAAGACCTTGATCAAAGCCTATACATAGTAAGACAGAATTTTTTCAAAATGAACTACGGTATTTTTTTTTTAAGTTTGCTTTCATAGATTTATTGGCTAAATACTGGATCTCGATTTTTACCTATAGCGATATATAAAAATGATTATAGTCACAAATAGAAATTAGGAATAGTTTGTATTTAGAAAAATGTAGATTTGAGAGAGCTACAAAATAAGCTATAGTACGTTGTTCTGAAATCGTAAGTTTAATAGACTTATTGGCAAAGTACCAAACGAATAGGAAATCAGCAAAATCTACAAAAAGCAACAGAAATATCTCTGGCGCTTTTCGTAAATATAATGCAGCTTAATGAAAGTATGTTGTGGAGAGCTCGGAGACGTTTCATTTTCCTGAGGAATGTTTACTTTATTTAAATGAACTAGTGGCACAAAACTATCGATAGAAGCCAGGATACCTGAAAGTAGGACTTTATATTTTTCGGAATCCTGATTTTTAAACATTTCGAGGAAGTGTTTGTATATGTCTCATCTGATAGTAAAATGTTTCAACTGCTCAAAGCCTTCTTTAGTATTCTTTTAGCTGGCGTGGTTGACAAAAAAAGTCAAAAAAAGAAAAAGCTCATACTTTTGTCACGTATTTTGAGCAACAATCATCATACTTATATAGTATTTAGTGCAGAAATGTATAAAGACATACGTTTACAAGAATCTAATATATTTCAATTTAAAGCTCGTTATTTTCTGCATTTTCTTGTATGAAAGTCATGAAGACAAACTTTTAAAAAAAATATCGTAGTTCATTTTGAAGCGTGGAAAATTCTCTATCTTACTATGTATGGGCTTTGATCAAGGTCTTTGACATCGTACGAAAAATTTGAGAAACAAAGCGAATGGCCTTCATTGAACTAGTGATGAAAAATGATAAGGAATAATTTTTTCAAGGAGACAAATAACAGATTTTTCATCATATCTAGATATCGGGTTTAATTACACGTGAAGAAATGGATGAAACGTTGAGTGAATTATCAATTAAAATGAAAAAAGAATATCCCAAACGACCAATAACACAAGAAAATTTACAATTATATTATAGTGAACGCTTGAGAAAAAATCTTCATATTGTACTTTGTTTTTCACCGGATAATAAAAAATTTCGTGAACGTGCATTAAAATTTCCTACACTAGTTTCTGGTTGTACCATTGATTGGTTTCACCGGTGGCCATTAGATGCTTTGGCAGCTGTATCTTATTCATATTTAAATCGATTTAATATAACAACGACGTCCATAATTAAAAATTCTGTTATTGAATTAATGGCTGATATTCATGATGATGTGGGACGTATATACGACGCTTACTATGATAAATTTCGCCGAAGAACCTACATAACGTCTAAATCATTTTTATCCTTCATTAATGCATTTAAAAAATATTATGAAAAACAACGTTCTTATTTTGAAAAAGAAAAAGAAAAAATGAAAACTGGTATATAGTAGAAAAAACTAATGAACTATTATTTTAAATATACAAATTTAGGTGTATCGAAGTTATACGAAGCCGCTATTCAAGTTCAAGAAATTACACAAGAATTAATTATTAAAGAAAAAGATGTTGCTACAGCTAATACAGAAGCATCAAAAGTTTGTAATTATAGATTCTATAAGTTGAAATGACTTTTCGTCGTCTCTATTTTAAAGCAAGTAGCTGAAATGGAAATATTGCGTCAAGAAGCTGAAATCAAAAAAGAAGAAGTAGCTGAATCAAAAGAACAAGCCACAATTCTTGTACAACAAGTCAATGAAGAAAAAGCGATCGCACAAGAAGAATTATCGACAGCAGACATTATTCTTAAACAAGCCGAAGAAGCACTACGAGTAAGTAAAGATCTGTAATAAAACTCTTTTACTAATACAGACTGAGAAGAATCCTACTGTTAAAAGTGTGAAGACAAGACAATATTTGTTGATATGGTGTTTAAAATTCAAATAAAATCTTTATTTAATACAATTGTGAATTTAAAAAATGACTAACTATATTTAGTCTTAAATAATTGTTTTTTTCTGTTGAAATAATTCCATACTTATATTTACGATTATTGACATTGTGATTGTGATAATGTTCGTTGACCATCGAGTTTGACAAAAATAACCATTTGACATGTTGTTTGTGCTTCAGTACGAACTGATTTAGCCGTAAAGTCAATTTTATAATTTGTACCAGCAACCAGTTGTGTTTGTACACGTGTTACTTTTACATTTGTTAATTTTAAATTTTGACTTTCGAATAATTTTTCAACACCAAAACTAGTAAGTGAATGTATAATGGGATCATTCAACAGTTCTGGTCGATCTTTATAACCACCAGGCATACCATTGCATGTGACAATAAATAAAATACTTAAACATATTAATTTTAACATGATTTTTATTTTTGATGATGTAACTGTAATTGTGATAATATGCTTACTGTTGTTCTTTATTTATACTCTAACTATTTTGTCCTTGACAAAAGGTAACTTAAAAGTAGGAAAAATATAAAGATTAGATTACATTCTATTGTTAGTCAAATAATCTTTTTGTAAATATATGTTAAAATAACAAAATTTTAAAATTCGGACGTTGTTGAAAGGCGTTGAGGTACACAAATACACTTTTAATAAGATAATATTAACATAGTATGATACAGATTAGAGATGTGCAATCCGACCCAAAAGTTGGATACGAGTACGAAGTTGTCGAGTGCGAGTCGGATTTTTTAAATTTTACTAATGTCACTAATTCTGTCAGAAGACATAGATCAGAGAAGACTGCTATGACGATCACTGTTCGATAAAAACCATTTATTTCCTAAACCATCTTTCGATTACACATTTCGATTCATGTTAAGCAAATTATAGATGTATTGAACTGACATATTCATTGTTCTGTGAAGTATTTGTTTCATATATCCAGACAACGCTGGTCGAAAAAAATGTCAGTATGCTATGATATCGGATGGCCCAGATAAAATCGGACATTTTTATTCGTTGTTTTTGAGGCATGGTCCAGTAGTCCAAAGAGTTTATTCTCAACTCAGTCGATAAAGAATTGAATTCTCTATAAAATCTGCTATTTGCATCTCTGATAGCATTTTTCGCCTTTGAGCACCATTCAAAATATTGAAGAGTGCTTAGTTCTCGAACTGCGATCCACTGAAAATAGAAAAATATTTGCCTTGATCGAAAAACAGATTTTATAAGAATTTCGAAAAAATCAGAAGATTCACTGGAAAATTCTGCATCTTCTCACATATATTTGAAAATTTTACAGTTAAGTCGTCTAGCAAAATTTCTCTGTACAAAAAACTGAATCCAAAAAAGTCTAAAAAAACCCTAACTTTTGAACCTTTTTTTCACAAACTTTAGTTTTTTTACTATAAAAGCAGTAAAACGTTCTAAATCCAGGATTTTAGTCTTATTATCTTACACAGAATTAAATTCGGCATCGTTTGATATATAAACAAAGTTTCTCAATTGAAACCATTAATTAATAAAATTAATTTAATTTGAAATAATTGAAAAGCCGGTTGAGAGTTAATTATAAGTCCAGCTGGCGTAGCAAAAACATTGTATGAAGTTGCAAAGAAGTGAGATCGATAGAACACAAAATTCTCTATCCATCTGTGTAGATAAGTTAACGATTGAATCTCAGATAATGGGCTAAAAATCTCAAAAAAGGAGACGACAAATGGTTGCTTGAGACGTCAAATTGCTTCTCGCAAATGACAACTTAGCACCCTTTTTTCACCAATATTTTCAGTGGTGCTCAAACGAGAAAAATGCTAGAAATTCAAATAGCAAGTTTTGTAGAGAATTCAATTCTCTATCGATTGAGCTTGGAAGAAACTCTTAGGACCACTGGACAGTGCCTCAAAAACAACGAATGAAAGTGTCCGACTTTTTCTGGGCTACTCGATATTATGAACAATAGCGTAAATATTCAATATTCCATTTACATTTCTCTTCTGAACAGATGAAACAAATATTTCCCAGAATAATGGAATTTCTATTGTTCTGGGCGTATGATTAAATGGAGTCCAAAAATTCAGTTACTTATGTTTTTCCTATAAAACCTATTGTTTTACGCTTAAGTATAGTTCAATATAAATTTCTATCATAAGCAGTGATTATAAGAATGAATACTCTAAAGAAGGATAAAGACAAAGAACAAAATGAAATTAAAACGAAGTTCGACAACAGAGAATTTTGTGGTATAAATGTGTTATTTTTTTGTCCTTTTGCGTTTTTGGGTGCACATCTCGAATACAGATTATTATGATCTCTATGAATGTTTGCTCAATTATCAACTCATCGAAAACTGATCAGTCAACTTTCCATATCCCACATTGTTCACTAGTTAAGACCATTATTTATTATGAAGCAGTGGAAAAAGTGATTGATTTCTTAATTATATTCTAACATTTTGACTTTTATTCTCTCATTTCATTCCATCGTTCTCAGAATGATGTTAATAACCTCAAAATCTAACAGTAATATCTCATAACGGTATTTCTTCAGTATTTTTTTCTAACGTATCTAGAATATTAACAGAAATAATATTGACAATTTACGTAAGCTCTCACAACCACCTGAGGCAATTTCAATTGTCATGGATATGGCATTAATATTAATGAAACGTCACATTGAACCTATACGACTTAATTATACATCAAAAGACGCTAAAAGTGGATCACCGTTTTATACACGTATGATTTTCTTTGGCTAATTTTCAATATTTTATTGTCATTTTTCTTTATCCAATATTTAGCATCTTATGCTGATATTAATAAACTGCTTACGTGGCCAAATTTACTTGGTGTTTTAACATCAATTCGAGATTTGAATGATGAAATTGTTGAATTGTTGAAACCGTATATGAATATAGAAAATTTACAAGATAGAGCCAGAAAAGCGTTTCATGATTTAGCAACATTGACGGTTTGGGCTGATAAAATGCAAGCTTATCATCAGGTGAACAAAACAGTTATACCAATAAAAGTAAGTTTTCTTCATTTTTTACAATAAAAACTGACTTAGTTTTTCTATAGGATCGTGTACAGAAAGCGGAAAATTCGTTGAGAAAAGCAACGAAGAAATTAAGCCGAGCAGAAAGAGATTTAGAAGAGACTAAAGCTGGTTTAAGAAAATGTCAAGAAGATTTTGACGCAGCAATGCAAACTAAACAGGTAACTCTTTGACATATTATCTTATATTTGCATAAATGAACATTTCAACTTGTTCCATTATAAAGGCATTTCAAGCTGACTATGATACGTTATTGAGACGTCGTGATGATGCCAAAAGCTTAATTAGTGGATTAACTGGTGAAAAAATTCGTTGGAGTGAACAATCGAAATCATTTGAAAAAAGTGTTGAAAAGTAATAACCACGTGGTTAATATTTTTTAATTCAACAATGAAAAATGACATTTTTAGACTAGTGGGCAATACTATATTAGTTACGGCATTTTTATCCTATTGTGGACCACTTAATCAAGAATATCGTCAACGAATGTTAAACGAATGGCAAAAACAGTTACAATCGAGAAATATTCCTTATAGTGAAGCCTTTAATATTATTGAACAGTTAACTGATGAAGCAACGGTAGGAAACATGACATGATCAAGAAATTGAACATTATCATTATCATTAAAGCCAATATTTTTAGATAGGCGAATGGAATTTACAAGGACTACCGACTGATGACTTATCTACACAAAACGGAATAATAGCCACATCAAATTATCGTTATCCACTACTGATTGATCCTCAATTACAAGGAAAAACATGGATTAAACATTTAGAAAAAGACAATGATCTTCTAGTGACTACGTTAAATGTTAAAATGTTTCGTACACAATTAGAAGATTCCATATCTCTTGGACGTCCATTGCTAATCGAAGATGTCGGAGAAGAATTGGATCCATTGTTAGATAATGTATTAGAAAAAAATTATGTTAAAATTGGACTTAGTCTAAAAGTAAAATGTTTCCTCGTTTCTATAAAGCATATTTTTGAAATATTGTGATCATTTAGGTCAAAGTTGGTGATCGGGAAATTGATATTAATCATTCATTTCGTTTGTATATCACTACCAAATTACCAAATCCAAACTATTCACCAGAAATTTGTGCATATGTTTCTGTTATTGATTTCACAGTAACGATGAAAGGTTTGGAAGATCAATTACTTGGTCTGGTTATTGCCAACGAAAGAGCGGTAAGAAAGAAGAAGAAGAATGATAAAATAGTTTTCGAAAACTAAATGTTGATTTTTTTGTGATATCTTATAGGAACTTGAACGTGAACGAGTGACATTGGCAAAAGAGACGACAAAAAATAAACGTCTATTAATAGAATTGGAAGAAAGTTTATTGGCTAAATTGACGAGTATTGAGGGTTCAGTGTTGGACGATTTATCGTTAGTAGAAGTACTCAATGCAAATAAACGTATAGCCACAGAAGTTAAAGAAAAAGTTGTGATTGCAGAAGAAACAAAGACAAAAATTAGTACAGCACGAGAAGAATATAGACAAAGTAATATGCAGACTTAGCCTTCATGACCATTATTTCTTACGAAAGAGAATTTCACCAAGTTTTAAATCACTTTTTACTCGAAATACACTTAGGATAACCCAAAAGTAGTGGCGGAGGTACTTTATTTCTCTATATCTAACTGTAAAATCGCTAGGGGCTTGAAACATAGTGGACTATAGGTTATTTTTTGGTGCTGAATCCGAATATCGACGCGAGAGCGACTAATATGAGCTTTGAGACCCCGTTTTCTAGGAAACCAGATTTTACACGGTAAAAGCTTTTTCCGTCCAAAATTTTTTTGATTCGTTCATCTTGTAAACCACACCAGACTACTTATACAACGCTAGTCTTTTCTCTTTTGGACCGATTTTTGGTCCAATTGTTGGCTTTTGAGGAAAAAGCCCTAGGGGGAAAATCTAAACTAAGCCTACAATTGGACCAAAAATCGGT